>CAJHQQ010004111.1:0-32676 GCA_905132885.1 Moricandia moricandioides
TAACTTAATCTAAGTGCAACCAATTCGATATGGGGTAAAGTAACCAAATAACACAAATGCGCAACTAGGATTATAAACGAATGGGAGAAACGAGAACCCATGGGCAAGGGCCTTGACTTTGGGTGATTCGGACTCAAGATAAACGGTTAACGCTATAAACAACTTAGTTCTACTAGTCTAGACGTATCTTTAAACTAATTCTTTGTCAAGATAGAAGTTCATTTGCTTTCAATCACTAGACATCAAATGTCTTTGGTCTAATTAAATCAAGCAATCATTAAAACCTGGTCTATTGACTATCTAAACTTTCTTAACATCAATTGTCATTGGTTAAGCCAGTAAAGAGAGTTATCTCTTGGTTCAGACATTTCGTCGAACACCTTTCGGGTACAAATTGTCTATTGATCTAGATTAAAGTGATCAAGTCTAACCTAGCATTAAAAACTAGCAATAATCATAGAACATGAACAGTCAAGCATTAAACCTTCTAACCTATTACCTAATCACCCTAGATCACCCTAACCCATGGATCCTACAAATGACTACTCACTAGCAGGCATGATGAACTCAAAAACAGATGATGAATAAGAGTAAATCATTGCCAATGAACAAGGATAGAATGATAAATCAATATAAGATAAAAAGGATTCAAGATCCAAAATCTTCTTCACCAAGAGTAGTCTAGTCTCCAATAAAAACCCGAATGAAAATATAAAAACTAGGTTTTTAGGGTATTTATATCTGTTTGAAAACAAATCGGGTCAACCCAACAAGCCTGGTTTGACCCGCAACAAATCCAGCATTCTCGACTGTAGCGACCAGGGCTGGTCGCTATGCCTGGTCGCTATGGTCCCCGGGTTTCCTTTGTGGGTCTGTAGCGACCAGGGCTGGTCGCTACGCCTGGTCGCTATGGCATCCGCAACTCCGTATGGGTCTGTAGCGACCAAGGCTGGTCGCTATGCCTGGTCGCTATGGTTCCCGCAACTCCCTGTGGGTCTGTAGCGACCAAGGCTGGTCGCTATGCCTGGTCGCTACGACCCCTTTTTGCTCCAAACTCCACTTCTTTGGCCACCATTGCCTCCAATCTCATCAATGAACATCTCCCATACCTGACATAGACAAATGTAATGGAATGCAACCTAAATATGCCTATATGATGTTCTATATGCTTGGAATGCAATAAAAAGGATGACCGAAACTATGCAAATATGACCGATATCACTCACAACCTGTATTAGAAACACAACATGATGTTAATTCAATTCTCTTTAGCTAGATATAATGCAAAAGAAAAATATCTTTTGAACCTGCAAAATAATGTGATATCAGTTCCTAGTCCTGAGTAGCAGTATATAAAGGTTAAGCAATAAAACAACGAACATGGTGCTACTCCACAAAATTAAGGATACCAAGTAGTCAAAGTTTTTCTCTCATTAGTTTCTCCAAAACCTGCATATTATGTATACCACGTTGAACGACAACCGATCTAGGAGCACACCATGCAGCGCAAGAGCAAAAGAGGTTCATGTAAGGTGCATGTTGACTCTTATTAGCGATTTTCCCCTTTACGCATGACTCGCACATCTATACAAAATTTGTTACGGATGAAGATCGTGGAAGAATGGGAGAAGCCATCAATAACGACATGAGAGATATATGGCATAGATTTTCCTGTGGATTTCATGGCCATGGATGTAGTTTTCAGAATAGGGTTTGATTTAGGTTTAGATATAAAATTTTAGAAAAGGATTAAGGGGAGATGAAACGAAATATTCAAAAATAGATTGAGAAGATAACACAAGGAATAAAATCAGAAATCAAAGAAGATGAAGTGGATGAGTCGGGAGATACTCTCATGCTTGAAACGAAACAGGGTTAATTGACATGGGTTGGAGTGGCCCGAACGATAATTATAATATAGCCCACACAAAAGTCCATTCTCTCTAATGGTGACTTGACAAAATGAAATTTTTTTGTTGGTTGATTTTATTTGATGATGTGGATAGGATAAATAAAGTTCATATCCAACTTTTATTATTGTAAGATTCTGATGAATTAAGAGCATCATTATCTTTTTAATTTTCTTTTTTTTCTAATTTATAGAAAAAAACTAACTAATCATGGGCCGCTATGTGTCAGTGGGACCCGTGAACAGTGCGAGAATCAGCTCTTATTTAAGAGGTGGTTCTTAGGGTATTAGTGGGCCCCACACCCCCTAAGACATCTCTATTCCCACTCCATAATTTACTTCAAAATAGAGTGATGCACAAAAAATAAAATATCACTCTATAAATGGAGTAATGCTTTTATTTTTTACTCATTACTCCATTTTCTACTCTATTTTGAATAAAATGGAGTAAATTATGGAGTAAGGATGAAGATGCTCTAAGGATATACACTATTTTCTAAAAGTAACATTAAAAGTAGAAACTAAAACTAATTCAACCAATCATAAAAAAAATATTAAATATTATTAATTACACAATTTTCGATAAAACTAAATTAATATAAAAATATTAAAACATCATGTATTTTGAAACATCAAAAACTCTTGGAACAGAGTACTAGGACTAGGCATTTTATCCGTTAAATTTGATTTGATTTTTTACTCGTTTCGATTCGATCCGTAAAATCCGGATTTCCGTAAGTCGTCGAACAAAGAAATACTAAAAGTTATCCGTTAGAAACGAAACAAAACACAAATACTAAAAAATTTAAAACCGGATATCCATCTGATTCGACATTATACAATAGATGTATATCTACAAATAAATATAGCTTTTTATATGTATAACTTTATAAAATTATTATTTTAACATATCTTTTTATTAATCTTATTTAAAATTTACTTATAAAAACAATAATTATAAGAAAATTTGATTAATTTAGAAATTTATGGAATATATAGTTGCATTAATTTTTATTTTTCATTTTCAAGTATGTAAAAATATTTTTTTGAAGACAAATTTGTATAATTTTCTAGATTTACTTGTATTAAACAACGTAGACGAGATATTCGTAAATATTCATTAATAGTCGCAAATATTCCAAAAGATCTCGATATCCGGAGAACTAGATATTTGTATTTCTCTGAATCAAAACAAATCAAAAAATCAAATATCAATAAGATATGAATCAAATCAAATACTGAAAATAGTGAGATTATTAACTCCTTGTTCACCCCTATTAAGTCTACAAAATGTATTTATTTGGGTTGACTCGAAAGAATATTTTTAAACACTTTTATTTGGTATCAGTATGAATAAGGAACGAGCGGCGAGAAAGCAGGACGAAGACCAATAAGATCTTAACCTTAGCGAAGAAGATAAATCAAATCTAGAAGCTTCTTCCTACTAACAATCACCTAAACAGAGAGAGATAGAGACGATGATGGTTGGCTCTGCTTTGACGCGTTTTGCGGGAGCTTTCTTCCTTGTCATCTTCCTCCTCGATCTCGTTCGCTGCGAGGTTTGACCTTTCTTTCCTTTCACATTTCATCCTCTGAATCTGAGTTTTCAAGATTAGACAATAGTAGCATTGTGGTAGTAGAATCAGCTGATGAAGATTGACTAAATGGAACCTCAGATTCCAATAAAAGATCTGTCTGCTCTTTCACTTCATTAATGATGTGTTTGTCCTCTTGTTGTCGAATCAAATTGTTATAGGAATGTACAAGAACCTGCATTGCCCAGAACTGCGACAGTAAGTGTGTCCCTTTGTTCTGTCTGGAACTTTTTTTTCTCTGTCTTTTAAATGCTTACTTGCATTTACATTGTTTGTTTTCAGCACTTTCTATTCGATACGGGAAGTATTGTGGGATCGGACACTTTGGGTGTCCTGGTGAGGAGCCTTGTGATGATCTTGATGCTTGTTGTATGGTCCATGACAACTGTGTTGAGGTCAAAGGTAACAAATCATTCAAGAATGCATATCACTTCCTGTTTTAATCATTCAAGAATGCATATCACTTACTGTTTTAATCGTTCAAGAACGCAAATCACCTACTGTTTTAATCATTCAAGAATGCAAATTATAAGGTTCACTACCCTTTTCATTGTTTTTTTTTGGTGAATTGTGAGAAGAATGATATGGCCTCTGTGAAAAGAGAAATATAAACTGACTTAACATCTGTTACTACAGATTCAGTATGAAAGTAAATGGTAGACCTTTGATTTGAGAATGTAGCTAGTCTAATTTGTTTGATCTCTCTCAACAAAAGGCTTAATAGTCCAGAGTCCTAGGATATCTGAGTATGATTATCGTTTAAGGCCATTAGGTTCAGGTGATCTCAAGTGATTCTACTGCTTTAGGGATCTTGCTTTCTTCATATGAAGAGACTCTGTCTTCAGTGGTCTCAGTTTAGTGATCTAATAACATACTACCTTGATTCATTCTCCTTTAAGCTATAGTTTTAACGAATTGCAAATGCTAAACCTTATAGTCTTGACTCTTGAGTTGACACGGTTAAGCTGAAACCGCTGGTTACTTGTTTCCCCATTTTGGCAGGGATGACTAACATAAGCTGCCATAAAAAGTTCCAGAAATGCGTAAACAAGCTAAGCAAATCGATAAAACAATCCAAAAACAAAAAAGTTGGATTTTCAAAACAGTGCCCTTACTCGGTAGTCATACCAACGGTGAATCAAGGAATGGATATTGGCATTATGTTCAGTCAACTAGGCAATGATATGAGAACAGAGCTCTGAGTTTTAGAAGATTGGTCTACAAGGCATCACATTGGTCCTTGGTAGTTTTAGAAGATTCTTTGGTGGTGGTGGTGGTGATTACTGGTAACTATTTCCACTGCTAGTCTCAGCTAGACTAGTTTAATTCATGTGTCCACTGAATGATTTTAAGATGTTATTCTTGTGTACTATAAGGCACTATGTTATTTGCTATTATTATGTTCAAATTATGATTCTGCTGATACCTATCTTTTCACTAAGTGTTGTTCATGCCATCCATTCTTTTTATCCTCTCTAAAAAGTAAAGCTCATCGCCTCTATTTTATTTTTCAGATCGCAATTTGTTTTTCTTAGAATCAAGTGAATATTACACACGGTTTAGATTTGATATTGGATCTTGTGCATATAAGAAAAGAAATAACAATACGATCCATACCAATCCTCATCGAAGTCCATTCATAAATGGATGCACTTGTGAATGTAACTACAGATCTGTTCAGTATTGAAATATGAGATAACATATTTTCCTGCCATGTAACCAAAATAATCTAATTGCATGTCCAATAAAATCATTTACATATCAAAAAGGTAGGGCTAGACATTCGGATATAAGATTAGACTAGGAGTTTTCCTACACAATGTGATCAATAAAATTTTTAACTTAAATTATGCTTAAAATAAAATTATGTTAATATTCTAAATTTTCTTATTTATATACTAATATTTTAATATAAATTTTAATTTAGTTAAACATAAAATTAAGTTAAAAACACATTTTTATTTATCTTAAACTATATAAGAATATATATATATATATATATATATATATATATATATATATATATATATTCAAAACTGATATAATTTTTTCATAATTATTAAAAATAAAATTGAACAGAATTTTTAAAATTTGTAGATATACAAAAAAAAACAAATGATATTAAGATTAAAAGTTTAAAGTTTTTTATAAAAAAATGTCTGAAATTTTGAAATTTTGAAAATTTTTGTTTAATATTAAAAATTTTATGATTATAAGAATACATTTAGATAATATTTAAATATTTTATATTTTTATTATTATATTATTTAATGTCATATTAAATAAATTTATTTTAATGATGTTATTAGTTATTTCTATTTTCTAAACAGTTTATCAAAAATATAAATTTACATTAAATGTAATTGTCATATCATATTTATCCATAAGTCATGTAATCAATTATAACATGTCATATCAATTTTTTTTGTGAAAATGACATGTGTCACTTCTCAAATAATTTCTAGGAGATTTAGATATCGGATATTTCAGATTTAGATGCGAGGCTCATATGCTCAAAGTCTTCGTGTAGTCTCCGGAGACATCAATCTCCGATGCGAATTATGGCTAGTCCATTGGATTTTCGTACATGTCTACTAGGTCCGAGTAGTCTGTCTCGAACTAGATCGAGGTTATCCTCGTGTCTCGTATGCATGAAGTTTTCCAGAGTTACCCTTCCATCTTAGCATGTAATGCTGAGAGGCCTATCGCACACACGTAATCCAAAAAATTCAGTACCCATTTGATCCTTAAGACTCCACCCTAGGCCACTAACACTGTCATTATCGACCCAAGAAACATCAATTTGACATGTATGGAGGGGTATCAAAAGGGGCACTGTCTCAACCTCCGCGATAGGATTATTCTCATACTCCTCGTTCTCTTCCTCCTTTTCGTTAGCTTTTCTCCAACATTTCGCCTCAAGGGACGCATGTTGAAGAATATCTAATGGGGATATGACTTTACCATTAAAGAGTTTATCATTCCTCGCATTCCAGATGTACCAACAAATCCATGGGAAAATATCGAATTATGGTTCCAGTGGAGCCACCTCTTTTCTCTTCCAAAATAGAAAGTTCATGTTTTTATATATTGATGTACTCCGAAAGTAACCTAGAATGGACGAATAATCCGATAAAGCCCAAACCTGCAGGACCAAGGGCATTCAAAAAGAAGATGATTAATCGACTCCACTGGATCACCACATATAGGACATCTCCTATCGGATCCCAGGTGTCTATAGGTGAGCCTCTCTGCCATCGCCACACAGCTAGAAAGGGCTTGCCACAGAAAATGTTTCATCTTGCTTGGAGATTTTATTTTCCACATATGGCTCTGTAGGCATGTGATGCTTGGTTCCATAACACGTTTTTGTGTGAGTTGCACCACGTCGTATCCAGTTTTGACTGAATATACTTCTGATTTTGTGTGATTCCAAACATATTCATCCAAAGCTAAAGAGCGAGAGGGTTTCAATCTCAGTACCAAGGGTATATCTTCATGGTGAAAAAAACTCTTGTAAAAGATCGAGGTCTCACTCTTTTATATCACTCCTTATAAAGAAATGAACAAAGAGTTGAGGCAATCTATAAACAATGTGGTCAGCAGACCTAGGTGGTTGAGAAATTGTGTTTGGAACCCAAGGCTCGCTCCAACCCCTAGTATCTCTCCCAATACCAATTATTTTTCACAACCCCAACAAGAGTAGAAGTCTTGCTGCCATAATACTACGTCATTCAAAAAATGGTGAGTACATCCGTCGATCTTCCAAAATGGAGGTGTTATTATAGTATTTTCCTTTCAGAACACGTGCTAATAAGTAATTTGGGAAGTTAATTAGTCTCCACAATTGTATTGCAAGCATCACTATATTGAAATCATGGAGATCTCGAAAACTTAGTCCTCTCAAATCCTTAGGAGTACAGATCTCGTCCCATGCAATCTAATGTAAACCTCTGTCGTTTTGTTTGAACTCCACCAAAAAATTAGAAATTGTGCTTCTTAGTTTCTCAACAATGTGTTGTGGAACCAGGAAACACGACATCGCAAATGTCGGAACTGCTTGAACTACAAATTTTACTTGAACTTCTTTTCCTTCTTTGGATAAGAGTCTTGATGACCATATGTTGGCTCGTGCATTGAGTCGATCATGTACAAAGAAGAAAAATTTCACTTGTGAGCCATAAATTTGCTCAGGTAGTCCTAAGTACATCTCATGTATCCTTCAGAAGAGAAAACCCAAAACATTTTTTATATCTCGTTTTAAGGAAGAATCCACTCGGTTTCCAAAACTATTGAAGATTTTGCCGCATTTAATCTTTGTCCTAATGCTCTCCCATATATGTCTAGAATGATTATGATCTCTTTACATTGGCTTAGTTTCACTTTACAAGAAAAAAGATTGTCCTCTGCGAAAAAAAGATGTGAAATTCTTGGGCTCGCCCTAGCATTCGAACCTTTAATATTAGTGCTCAACCAAAACTAGTTACATTGTGAAACAGATGGAATATGAAACATAGAGTAAATATTTTTTGGGTGTAGTGTAGATTTTCGAATATAGAAAACAGTTTGAACATGTATAAGGGATCAGATTCGGTATCTTATCGGATCCGGTTACAAGGCCTAAAAAGTAGTTAATTGGGTCTGATTAAAAACCTTAATCGACGAATTGGAACGTTCCTATATCTTTCTTGATTTTATAATTTTATTACACGCTTCTCTCTTTACACGTCGTTGACAAAACATATATTAATGGGAAGGCAGTGTCCAACCTAAAATATTCTATTCTCATCTTCTTCAACGATATACGTTTCTTCTGGGTTTGTCCCCTTCGATTATTCCAAACCCTCTTGTTTGTTTTCACCAGATAAGATTCGAACCAGTTTCTCTTAGGTCAAACGGTTCCGGATCTTCGTCTCTGTGTTTTTGCTAAGTTTCGTTCCATGAAGAAGGTTCTTCATCGAGGCTTTAAGCCTGCTAAATGGTATAATTCAATTCCTCTTGTTCGATAGTCATTACAGATTCTGCTATGATTGTAGGTTTTGTTGTTTAGGATTCAATCTGAGATTTGTATGTTACTGTTTCATCTGTTCTTATGTTAATTTATATGACTGTGTGTGTGTAGCAAAACAGCTTTACAAATGGCGAGTTCACGCCTTAAGATCCTCAAGAACAAGAAGGAGATTCAGATTAAACAGCTGAGGCGAGAGTTAGCTCAATTGCTCGAAGCTGGGAATACCCCTACCGCTAGAATTAGGGTAAGAACAAACTTGAATGTTGTGTTTTGATGACATTGTTAATGCACTTGTCTGAAACTTTTGGTTTCACTCATGTTGTTTGTTGATGACATTGTGAATGTGTTTGGTTATGTTTTTTCAGGTGGAACATGTGGTGAGGGAAGAGAAGACAGTGGCTGCTTATGAGCTCATTGGGATCTACTGCGAACTTATTGTTGTTCGTTTAGGTGTTATCGAGTCTCAAAAGTAAGCAAACACTTTACTCCTTTTCTTTGTTTTTGTTTTTGTTCTGTGTATAATGTGCTGATCGTTGTGATATTTACTTACAGAAACTGCCCCATTGATCTGAAAGAAGCGGTTGCAAGCGTCTTATTTGCTTCCCAGAGGTTATCAGATGTTCCTGAGCTCTCAGAAATCGTTAAGCAATTCACAACCAAGTACGGGAAAGATTTTGCTACCTCTGCTATTGAGCTGCGTCCAGATTCTGGTGTGAGTCGCCTGGTAAGTGGTTGCATCCTGTTCCTGTGTTGATTTTGTATTAAGACCTGTTCTTGATTATGATTCTTGTTTATCTTTCTAGTTGGTGGATAAATTGTCTGTCAAAGCCCCTGATGGTCCAACAAAGGTCAAGATTTTGACGGAAATAGCTGAGGAGCATCATGTTGTATGGGAGGCAAAGTCTTTTGTTGAACCAGATCCAAAAGACCAGTTGTTGGTAAGTAATAATTATAACATGTCTGTAGTGTTAAGGCAGCGATTGTTTTATCTATCTGCTAACTAACCGTAACTCTTACTTTACTTTTATTGTAGAGTGGAGCAAGCTCGTTTCAGTCAGCGAGTAGTGTAAACGTGGATTCCTATAGAATCCCAAACAAGGAACAACCTCCAAACGTCCAAGCTCCAGCTCCTGTCCATGTTCAACGTGAATCAAGTGAAAGGCATCATTCATCAGAGAACTCTTATTATGCAAGTGATGGGAGATCTTCAAGCCGTAACAACAATGTTACTTCTGGAAATGCTGATGACTATCATCATCCAAATGCAAGACCTTCTCGTAAGTGGTTTCCTTCCTGCTGTTTCTGTTTTTTGTTTCTTGATATGAATCATTCAAAGAAGTTGTTTTGTTTGACAGGGTTTAGGCCTGATGAAGGAGAATGTAGAAATCCAAATCATGGCGAAAGTAAGCAAAGGTGGGAAACAGAGTTTGTTGATTCAACAGATGCTGCACGTGCGGCTGCTGAAGCCGCTGAGAGAGCAAGTTTTGCTGCTAGAGCAGCTGCTGAACTTTCTAGCAAAGAAAGGATGACGAGGCAGAACTCAACAGAGTCGCATTTATCCTCTGCATCTGTAAATTTCAGAAACGAACCTTCACATAGACGTAACAGATCGAATGTTTCTGAAGATCATTTATCTCCAAGACACAATGCTAGGATGCAGAATGAAGCTATGGACAGAACCCAACAAGATAGATATGGTAGGGGAAAGGAGTCTGAGATTCCTCCTGTAGTTCAGCCATCAGAAAGACATTACCTGGATAACTCGAGAAAGAGCAGTTCCTTTGGTAAAACAAGTAGAGAGAAGCAGCCAAGCGAGGATGAGACAGATTTAAATGTTGGTTACTCGGAAGATGTTCAATTCAGGAAGCAGTCAAGTAGAGCTTCATCACATTCACATTCAAGCAATTATTCTGACGAGAATGTCATTGACTCGGATTATATGAAGTCACCAAAAGCCGTGGAGGAAAACATTTTTGCCACTGAAAATGATCACCAGTCTCAGAGCAGCTTTAAAGATAAAGATGTCCATGATCATGGACATGATGATGATGATGATGCTGATACTTTTGATGATTATAGCTCCTTTTTTGATAAACCTAAATTCGATGCTGAAGATGAATATGATCATGGAGTGGGATTCTCATTGCTTGGCAGCAAAGCACCTAATCTTACTTCAACCCCAGCTGCTTCCTGGAGCTTCAAAAGTGACCATAGTAAGTCTCATGGAAATGACAGCTCAAGCTCACAAGTCTTCCAAGAGAGGCCAAGTTCTCCATTATTTGACGATGTCTCTACAAGTCCTCCTGCTTCTTACCATGAGCCGAACTGGTATGCTAAGTTTGACAATTATGATCCAAATTCAGAAAGTGAAGATGATCAGCCGAGACACAGAGGTAATGTTTCTGGAGGTGTAGATGAAACGGTGAATCTGACATCTAATCGATCTCAGAAGTTTGAAGTCTCTGATCCTGTAGAGACAGATGAATACAAAGATGATTCAAGGCCTTGGGAAGATTCAGATTCTGAGGCAGATGGTCAGACTGGTCTAAGTTTTAAACCTTTGGTCGGTGGATTTAGGAACAAAAAGACACTCCCACCATATAGAATGAGTCTGGCAAGAAAGGAGCCATCGTCACATAATGGAACTGATGATGCTGGCAAGTCGGTGTCTACTCCTAGAAGTAGCAGAAAAGATATCTACACTAAGAAAGCAAGCATCAGCGAGAAGAGACGAAGCTCCACACCACCACAACCATCCTCTAGTGATGGCGATGACTCAGAGATCCAACTTCGAGGAAAGAGAACAGAAACACAACCTCAGACCTCGTATCGTCATTCTCATTTCAGCCGTGATGATTCAGAGGAAGAACTTCCAACACGAGCTTTTGCCAGAAGTCAAGAGAAGACTCATAAGCCAACAACGAGAGTGAGAGATCAGAACACAACAAACTTCAAGATTCCAGCTTCAACCTCGTATGAAGATGATGAAGAAGTTGAAAGAGACAGTGCACGAGCCAGTGCCAAGCCAGCTAAAACAACCGGGATCTCTCTAAGGACAAAGGGGCAAGTGAAAGCTCATGAGAAGCGTTCATTTCCAGTTACACCAACGAGAACCAACCAAGAGTCTCATGACCAGCCATCTCCAAAATCAACTTCAAGCTCTGTTCCACAAACTGTAAAATCACCAGATCCAGAAACCCCTTCAAGGGAGAGAGCTAGTCATGTTCATCCCAACCTCCCAGATTGTGATGATATATTTGCAAGGCTTGGGGCTCTTCGTGCTCCAAATCGTCGCTGAATCTTCCCATATCCTCCGTCTGTTCATACATTTACTCTTGTCACAAAGATCACTACAACTCATTCTTTACTCTTGACTGAATTTGATATTCTTACACTTTATACAGATTGAAGCAGTGGTGTGATAATACTTTTTCTGTTCTTCCTTTTTTGCCCTTTTGGTGTTTACTCTGACTGAATTGGATATTCATACATATTATACAGATCGAAGCATTGGTGTTTTTTTTTTCTTTAGCCTATATTGCTTTTGGTGCTTATAAACAGAATAGGAACCTATATTGTGAAGCTAAAGATATTCTAGAACAATGGAAACGTTGTCGCAACAGATGAAGTTTTGTTCTCTAATTTGCCAATTTGGTTAAAGTAACAAGTGCAAGAAACAAAAGAAGTAATGATGAAAAGCCAAACAAATGAGACGTTCTCTCACTCTTAATAGAAGAAACCAAGAACCTGACCACCCACATTCCTCTTGATAGCCTCTTCATGGTCCAAAATGCCATCAGGAGTTGTAACTACAACATAACCCCACTGCATATAATATAACAAGGTTTAAGTTACTGCTACTATTAGATATGCATATAATCAAGATTTTGACAGGAAGAAAAAAGAAAACCTGGCGTGTTGGAAGGGTGCGTTCAGTGTATTGCTCAATCTCTTTGGCCTTGACGTCTTGCCTATAAGTGAGAGCTTTGCAATCATTAACCCTTCCTTGAAGGTCAACAGTTATTCTCCCAACTCTGTGCGGATCATGGACTTGATAGTTCTTGATGTAACCTGTACATACATAAAACCAATGTTCAAGAAATCCCTAGGCAGTAATTAACCACTAACCGTTTTATAGAGGATTAGCGACTAGTCGGATTATTCGGGGTTAGGTTAACAAATTATTGATTTATTAGATTAACGAATTATTGATTTATTTTTAGATATATATGACATTTAAATGAAATATTTTAGTTTTTAAATAGAAATATAAGTTTATTGTGATAAATTACCAATATTAGATATGCAAAACAAAAAATATTAGACAAATTGGTGGATATACATTATTATTTAATGTATTTAAACTAATTTAGATCGATTTTTACCGACTTAGAATAGTTTAAATCGATTTGAATCAAATCAATCGGTATAAATCGGATTTTAAGAAAATCATTTCGGATATGGCCGAGTTGCCACCTAAGCCACCGATTTTTTAGAACCTTGCATAAAACATAAATTTACTGAAAGTAACAAAGAAAAAATTATCCAATTTAGCAAGCATGAAAGACAGGAGGAGCATACAAATCCTATGTACAAACATTATTGACCAAGGATGCTCAAAACAATATCAATTAAAGACAACCGCAAATTAGACAATAGACTTGGAAAAAGGAGTTCAAAAACATAAACTTTCAATTGTCTGCAAAACCAAGAACAAAAAGATCATCTTTAAACGATGTGTCACCTCAAGGACTAACAAAGTGGCATGAGATAATGAGTAATCATAGAGAAACAGAGTCACAGAAGTGATGAATCTCAAAAACAAGAACATAGGAACTAAAAAATCGCACCTTTATCCTTCATGATTCTGAGGAAGGAAGACATAACGGTGGAGACAGGCTTTAACTCCACCGAAGCTTTCCCTCGCTTCTCCGCATTCACGATCGTTCTCAACGCGTCGTTCAATATCCTCCTCCCCATTTCTCTCTCCTTACCGTCTCAGATCACAAGAAGAGTCAAAAGGATGATCTAAAACCCTTTTTATCATAAAACCGCTGAGGAAATTGGGTAGTGGCATTATCGATATATTTACCAACGTTCAGGGGTAATTTAGACTTTTCGTTTCAATTAGGGTTTTGTTTAACGGAGGTGATATATAAATCGTTTTTGATCGAAAGCTCCGGCATCATCACCCATTAAACCCCCCAAGTCTATCTCTCACGGTGAGCGTTTAGATCCTCTCTCTCTCTCTCACTTACTTCTTGTCTGTATTTGTGATTTAGTAGTGATTCATTTCTATTTCGATTTGGTTACAGGTTTTGGGAAATGGCGACAGTACCAGGACAGTTGATATGGGAGATCGTTAAGACAAACAACTGTTTCTTGGTCAAACAGTTCGGAAGAGGCAATGCTAAGGTTCAGTTCAGCAAAGAGAAGAACAATCTCTGCAACCTCAACTCCTACAAGCACTCTGGTAAAGTTTACATCTTCCCTAGTTATTTCCTGACAATGAGATGTAAAAAAAGATAGATTTGTCTGTCTTTTGATCGATGAATTGCAAACAACTTGTTGTGTTAGTTTGGATGCTTTTGTTAGCTTGAGCTTGCTCTTGTGTCTGAATGAGAAATGTGGCTACTTTCTATCAGTTGAAGGGTTCACATGAAGTGTTATTAGTTTTTTTTTTTTAAAACACAATTATTAGTATTTATTTATTTATTGAAATTTATTTACTTTTAAAATCTTAGTGTTGTGTGCTTAAGGATTTGTATATTGATTTTTTTTTTTAATTTCAAAAATTGAGTTGGCTGCTTGAGCTGGACTAAAGTGGCTTATCTTTCGTTGTGGATTCAGGTCTTGCAAACAAGAAGACAGTGACTATCCAGCCAGCTGACAAGGAGCAAGGTGTTGTCCTTGCCACCACCAAGACCAAGAAGCAGAACAAGCCTAAGGTCTCTGTCAACAAGTCTATCCTCAAGAAGGAATTCCCCAGGATGTCCAAGGCTGTTGCTAACCAGGTGTTTGTCTCTCTACCTCTACTACTTTTAGATGTTCGTATTCTATGTTAATTGGTTTCTTTTTCGTAGTCAATGGTGTTATTCTCACCACTCTGATCTGCAATCGGTCTTTTTTAGTAGTTTACTTGTGAGTGGATAGTTAATGTATACACCTGATGGTAACATGGCATGATGATAGAGATATTTTTATATTTTCTATTTGGGATCTATATCATGTAAGGGTCCTTTGGTGGGATGTCTTGGATGAATTGTCACACTTGTCTTTTGGTGTTAGTCTCTGCATAATGATTCTCTTTATGATAACTTTTGTGTCATTTGTCTCAAATACCTACTTGTATTGGCTTTACATTTGTCATAACCGGGTTAATAATTGTGTGGAAATTGAATCAGGTGGTTGACAACTACTACAGGCCAGACTTGAAGAAATTCGCTCTTGCTAGACTCAGTGTCATCAGCAAAAGCATTAGGGTTGCCAAGTCCGGTGCCAAACAAAGAAACCGTCAAGCTTAAGCCTCTTTTTCTCTTCAGAATATGTTTTTTTGTTGAAGTTGAACCATAATGCACCTTTCGTTATCCTTTTCAAAAGTAGTTGGAACTTTTTCTTATTATGCTTTGTGTTGGATCCTTTTTTTCATCAAATCAAAAAAAATTGATCAAACATCAGTTCATCTTGTCAAACGAACTGGTCGAAAGAAAATCATTTTTACATAATGTAGTTTTGATATGTAATGAACATGTGATATATGCGGTGTGATTGAAGACAATAGTGTTTATTAATCTCTTTTAGGAGAGTTGAGATTAACTATTGGCTTATCCTTTACATAACCACTAGTGCTTGGCAAAAAATGCTGAACCTGAACATTAATCAGATATTTCACTGCAGCACCATTGCCAGAGCATCTAGCCTACATTAACTTCCACACACGAAAACTAGATTACATTATATTGTGCTTAACCAATACATAAAACAAAAGACGAAGAAAGACGAGTGTAAAAGAGGCGTTTTGATCAACTTTCGATCGTTTCTTTGTGTTTTTAACTTCCGCAAGAGAGACAATCCTCACGGTTTGTCAAAGAGCAAACCATTTGTGCCATCTTCGTCTCATTGTCTTCTTCTATTGTTTCTTTGGTTCCATCAGGCTTCTCCTGCAACACATGCAAATCTCAACTTTGCTGACTAAGTAACTACAATAACACAAGAGTGTGTTGGTTGTTTTACCTTTAGCATTGCTGTGTCTACTGTAAACTTTATTGCATCTGCTGCAGCACGTGATCTCAAGTAGTACATCCCCGTTTTCAAACCCTTTCAATAATATTCACAACAGTTGTACAATTTTGTGAGGTCACCGCAAATCAAGACTGAATCTGAGCAAGTGAGTTTCATGAAGCGATGCAATCATATTGAGCAGATTCATCAACATTCCTATTAAGAGTTTAAGTAAAAAGTTTAAAGATAAGTTGTTACCTTTTTCCAAGTGTGGAAGTGTAAGGAAGTGAGTTTGGCAAAGTTGGGTTTGTCCATATGAATATTCAAACTTTGGCTTTGATCAATAAAGCATCCACGATCAACTGCCATATCAACCACTGTTCTCTGCTTAATCTCCCAGACGGTCCTGAGTCATTTGAACACAGGTTAAAAAATTTGAACACAGTAATCAGCGCATAAAAGAACTTAAAATAGAGGAAAAGCTATACCTATAAATGGCTTTCAAGTCATCGGGAATCTCCGGGACATTTATAACAGAACCATTCTCATATATTATCTTGTTCTTCAGAGTAGGAGACCAGAGTCCCATGTCAGTCAAGTCGTGAAGAAGATGCTTGTTCACAACTACGAATTCACCACTGAAAAATACAAGAAACAACCAATGATTGAGCCTATGGAGAAAACCAGAAACATAACTTTGTGGTGTACTCTTTTATTCAGCTTACCTCAAGACTCTGCGACTATAGATGTTTGAAGTATAAGGTTCAAAACATTCATTATTCCCAAGAATCTGGCTGGTTGAAGCTGTTGGCATTGGTGCTACTAACAGAGAATTTCTAATTCCATTCTTTGAAATCATTTCCCTGAGAGCAGCCCAGTCCCAGCGGTCCGAAGGTAGTACATTCCACATGTCAGGTTGAAGAATACCCTAAAAGAATCATCAAGGCAATTAGCAACAAGAGTTTTTATGACAATCTTGAACAGATAGTTAAAAATAACTTGTTGAGATACATACCTTACTTACAGGACTGCCTTGGTAAGTCTCATATGTACCTTCCTTTGTAGCAATCTCTGAAGATGACTTCAGTGCATGGTAGTATATGGTTTCAAATATATCTTTGTTCAGTTGTTGAGCCTGGGATTATTGCAAAAAGCTGCTCAGACCAGAGAACAAAACTACTTTGAAAGGTTGATTCAGAAGTTTACCTCAGGGGAATCAAATGGCATTCCCAGAAGAATAAATGCATCTGCAAGACCTTGTACACCAATACCGATAGGCCTATGACGCATGTTTGAAGTTTTGGCTGTCTCCACAGGGTAATGATTCACATCTATTATCTTATTGAGATTAACAGTAACGGTTGCAGTCACCTGAAGAAACAGAATAAAATTTTTTAATATCAACATCAAAACTACAGACATGGAAACTTATCAAAATGGATTAAGTAAATAAGAGCTGACCTCTGCTAGCTTGTCGAAATCAAAGTAACGATTCTTGGAGCCCAAACTGCCTACAATCTTGGATGGATGTGAGTCCAAGGGGACATCCTGTTGTGAGGTGTTAAGACATGTCAAGAGTAATGCACCAAAAGACAACGCAAAATCAATCACTGAACGACCTTTTTCAACGCACCTTCTCCCTAACGAATCGAGGTAAAGCAATAGATGCAAGATTGCACACAGCAGTTTCTGTTGGACTTGTGTATTCGATGATTTCAGTGCATAAATTGGAAGACTTAATGGTACCCAGATTTTGCTGATTGCTTTTCCTATTACATGAATCCTACAGTAAAATGAAGAGTGAGAACCTGAGTTTATATGATTATACCGAGTGGCTACATAGTTACAGACGTCTTCTTACCTTGAACAGCATGTATGGTGTCCCTGTTTCAACTTGGGATGTCAAAATTTCGTACCAGAGTTGCTGTGCCTGGACAACCTTCTTAGCCTTACCCTAAAGATAAAAACAAATACATATATGATCGTAAGAGTTTAAATTCTCAAAGTGAAGTAGTAACCCCATGGTTAAATCACTCACCTGGTTCTCATACTGACTGTAAAGCCTCTCAAAATCTGCACCCCAGCAATCTGCCAAACCTGGAGCTTCATTAGGACAAAAGAGAGACCACTGCCCATCATTCTGGACCCTTTCCATGAAAAGATCTGGTATCCAAAGACCGTAAAACAAGTCTCTTGCCCTGTGTTCTTCCTGAAAAAGAAAAGAAAATAAAATAAAGTGTAATGCAGAGTGTATAAAACAAACTCAACATTATATTGTAGGGAAAGTGAGTGATCTAGGTACCTTCCCATGATTCTTCCGGAGCTCGAGAAACTCAAAAATGTCAGCATGCCACGGCTCCAGGTATACAGCAAAGGCTCCTTCACCAATTGCAAATAAATATACATAAGACAAGACAGAACTAGCAATTGAGAAACAATCATGATAATAGTAGCAATGAAATATATATATACCCTTTCTCTTGCCTCCTCCTTGGTCAACATAACGAGCAGTGTCATTGAAAACACGCAGCATTGGAACAATACCATTAGATTCTCCATTAGTGCCACGAATGTAACTTCCAGATGCACGGATGTTATGAACTGAAACACCTATACCCCCAGCTGATTTACTAATAACTGCACACTCCTTCAATGTATCATATATCCCTTCAATGCTATCATCCTTCATGCAGATCAGAAAGCAGCTGCTTAGCTGCAAATCCAAACAGCACATCAGTAAAGCGAAAGTAAATACCAAAAGAAAAAAAAGAACAGGTACGTTACTTGAGCCCGTGGAGTTCCTGAATTGAAGAGAGTGGGAGAAGCATGAGTAAACCATCGCTGAGACATTAAATGGTAAGTTTGGATTGCAGAATCAATATCTTCTTTGTGAATCCCAACAGAGACCCTCATGAGCATGTGCTGAGGCCTTTCAACAACTTTGCCATGGACTTTTAAGAGGTAAGATCTCTCAAGAGTTTTGAAACCAAAGTAGTCATACTCGAAGTCGCGGTCATAGATGATTTCACTGTCCAAACGAGTAGCATTCTGAAATAACCACCAAGAGATGAGTAAACTCAAAAACAAAACATTCCATCGTGTCAAAAACAAAGGCTTTAATATACCTTGATAATGATCTCAAACACATCATCAGCAATAAGAGGAGATTCAAGTCCAGATCTCTCATTGACATGATTGTACATGTCTTTAACCCTGAACAAGATCATCAAACTCAACTCAAATCAATCACTGAAACATAATTAAAAAAAAACTTAAAGATCAAAACAAGACTCACGTCTCAGAGAATGACTTCTTAGTGTTCTTGTGGAGATTAGAGACAGCAATCCTTGCAGCCAACTGAAACATAAACATTGAAACAATCAAAACACTTTAAACCAAACCAAACCAATCAAAAGCTTGATTACATGTCTCAATGCTTACAGATCTCATCATGAAGATTCAATTGAACATGGGAATTGGATCCTGAATGCAAATATAAAAGCGTAAAATCAGAGAAGAACTCACGGAGGCGTAATCAGGATGGTTGGCGGTCATAGCAGCGGCAGTCTCGGCGGCTAACTCGTCGAGTTGAGTGGTGGTGACGCCTTTGTAGACGCCGGCGCAGACTTTCTGGGAGACGAGGACAGGGTCGCAGTGATCGATGCTGAGGCCATAGCTAAGCTTCTTGAGACGAGCTGTGATCTTGTCGAAGTGAACAGGCTCCTGCCTTCCGTCACGCTTCACTACGTACATCTTCACGAGAATTTTGTCGAACACTTGGTGGGCGTCTCTCACCACTATGTTATACAGATTGATCACAAAATGGGCTTTTGGCGCGAATTTTTTCGATTTTCCCGCCTGCTTCCCAGAGAAGGAACTTGAATTTCATACATAGCCCGATTGTTCCAATGGGCCTAGATTGTTGGAGTTTGACACAGTCTAAAGAGAAGAATAAGTCAAGCGGGTTCGTCGGAGAAGAATAAGTATTCTCGGAGGAGAATTAGTCTTTATTTAAAAATTGTTTCTGTTTTTCTGTTTCCTGAAGTTTCTGCACTTTAGTTATTAAGCTTTCTATAAAGCAATTGTAATCGTTCTATCTTGAAGAATAAGGAATCTTAAGACTATCTATTCTCTTGAGAGTTATTGATTTTTAGCTCCTTTATCTGGTATCAGAGCAAAATATCGTGAGTAACTAAAAACAAAAAAGAGAGAAAAAAAAAATTCCTTCTGTGAGAATGTCAGAGAAAAACTTCACCACCCCGTCTGTTCCTTTGTTCGATGGTGACTACGACCATTGGAGCTTGCTCATGGAGAACTTGCTCCGTTCGAAGGAATACTGGAGTGTCATTGATCCAGGATATGAAGACTTGAGAGCTCTTGCTGCACCCAACGAGACACAACGAAAATCTCTTGAAGAAGCACGACTCAAAGATCTCAAAGCCAAAAACTACTTGTTTCAATCAATTGACAAGACCATTCTGAAGACCATCACTCAGAAGGAGACGGCGAAACATTTGTGGGATTCGATGAAGGTGAAGAATCAAGGAGGAGCTCGAGTCAAGCGAGCACAACTTCAAAGACTCAGAAAAGTTTTTGAAACGCTAGAGATGAAAGCTGGAGAAACGGTGGCCAGCTACTTTGGAAGAGTCATGGAGACAACCAATGATATGAAGAACTGTGGAGAAGTCATTGATGATGTGAAGATCGTGGAGAAGATACTTCGCAGTCTCACCGAGAATTTCAATTTTGTGGTATGCTCAATTGAAGAGTCTAAGGACATCGATAAACTCACTGTGGATGAGTTGGAGGCGTCACTGCAGGTTCATGAAAGCAAAGTGACCGAGAAGAAAACCGATGAACAAGTCTTACAAGTGGAGAACGAGCCAAAGAATGGTCGTGGAAGAGGAAATTGGAGAGGAAGAGGAAGAGGTAGCTATAGAGGACGTGGAAGAGGAGGCAGATCCTCGGTGGATCGAGCCACCTTAACTTGCTACGCTTGTGAGAAAAAAGGGCACTATTCTTGGGAGTGCACAGAGAAAGCAAACTACGTGGAGTTTGATGAAGAAGAAGAGCTGTTGTTAATGGCTCATGTAGACACGCGCAAGACAGAAGGGAAGAAGGTGTGGTTCTTGGATTCCGGGTGTTCCAACCACATGACCGGAGAAAGATCATGGTTCACAGAATTGAATGAGAGTTTCAAACATTCAGTTCGCTTGGGAAACAACTCAAGACTCGCTGTTGAAGGAAAGGGGAACATTCGATTTGAGGCAGAAGGCATTATTCAAGTGATAACTGATGTGTATTACATCCCCAATCTCTCAAACAATTTGCTGAGCATTGGACAGCTACAAGAGAAGCAGCTGAAGTTCGTGATTGAGAATGGTACCTGCAAAATTTCCATCGTCAAAGAGGACTGATTGTGGAGACGAAGATGACGCTGAATCGCATGTTCTTGCTTTATGCGAAGGAGAAACCAGTTGTTGAGAAGTGTCTCAAAGTGGAGGAAGGAGACCTGGCTTCTTTGTGGCACAGGCGACTAGGACATCTCAACAACACGTCCATTCAAAATATGCAGAAAAAGAATTTGGTGAGAGGTTTACCAATCATGAAAGACGAAGGAAAAGTGTGCACCGTTTGCAACATAGGGAAGCAGCAGCGAGAAAAATTCCCAAAGAAAAGTAAGTGGAGAGCGACGGAGAAGCTAGAGTTGATTCATACCGACTTGTGCGGACCAGTTACTCCTGCATCACAGAGTGGAAAGAGATACTTAATGGTGCTTGTGGATGATTTTTCGAGAAAAACCTGGATCTACTTTCTCACAGAGAAATCAGAGGCGTTTGAAACATTCAAAACATTCAAAAACCTTGTGGAGAAAGAGGCCAGAACAGTGATACGGGGACTGCGCACCGACAGAAGAGGTGAATTTACATCCGAGAAATTCAACCAATTCTGCAAAGATAATGGAATAAGGAGACAACTGACAGCGGCGTACACTCCTCAACAGAACGGAGTAGCAGAGAGGAGAAATCGAACGATAATGAATATGGTTCGCTGTCTTTTATCAGAGAAGGATCTCCCAAGATGTTTCTGGCCTGATGCAGCGAGATGGACAGCCTACGTCCTAAATCGAAGTGTGACAAAAGCTATAAAGGACAAGGTGCCTGAAGAGAGATGGACGGGAATGAAACCTAAGTTCAGCTACTTCAGAGTCTTTGGTTCAATTGGACATGTCCATATTCCGGTTCAGAAAAGGATAAAGCTCGATAATCGAAGTCACAAGTGCATTCTACTTGGAGTCAGCGAAGAATCCAAGGCATACAGGCTATATGATCCAATCACACAGAAAATCACCATCAGCAGAGATGTGATCTTTGAAGAAGATGCTAAGTGGGATTGGAATCTGAGCAAAGCAGAGCAAAAAGAGCTTGCTTGGGGAGACGATGGCGTCACTGAAGAAGAAGAAAGCGACGATGAAGTGGAACCAGAAACTGAAGATGAACCGGAAACTCATATTGAACCAGAAACTGAAACCGAACCGGTTTTTGGAAATCAAAACACAGAACCAGAGGGAACCCTTAGCCCTAACGAAACGATCGAAACCGGAGAAAAATCAAAGAGGCAGAAAAAGCAACCAAGTTGGATGCAAGATTACGTGACTGGTGGAGAAGAAAGCGATGAAGACAATCTTGCTTTGATAAATTTTGTTTTTTATGTGAGCAGCGATGATCCAATCCATTATTATGATGCTGCTAAGGAAGAAAAATGGAACGAAGCGATGAAGCAGGAGATTATTTCCATCGAGAAAAACAAAACTTGGGAGCTCATGAGACTGCCATCAGGTGCAAAGAAGATAGGCGTAAAATGGGTTTACAAGACGAAGCTTAATGAAGAAGGGAAAGTTGAAAAATACAAAGCTCGTTTGGTTGTGAAAGGCTATTCACAGACTGCTGGGGTCGATTATACCGAAGTATTCGCACCAGTCGCTCGATGGGATACGATAAGGAGTCTGCTTGCAATCGCAGCTCAGAAGGGTTGGTGCGTTTTTCAGCTTGATGTGAAGAGCGCGTTCCTCTACGGTGAACTTAAGGAAGAAGTTTATGTCGACCAGCCAGAAGGATTTATCAAAGCAGGGGAGGAAGATAAGGTATATCGTTTGAAGAAGGCTCTATACGGTTTGAAACAGGCACCACGAGCCTGGTTTAGTCGAATTGAGAGCTATTTTCGAAGGGAAGGTTTCAAGAGAAGCAGTTATGATCACACTCTGTTTTTTAAGAAAACAAAGAAACATGTTATGGTGGTGAGTCTCTATGTCGATGATCTTATCTTCACTGGTAATGATGAATCACTCTGTGCAGAATTCAAAACATCGATGCAAAGAGAATTTGAGATGACTGATATGGGGAAGATGAAATTCTTTCTTGGAGTTGAAGTTAATCAAGATGGCAATGGCATTCATCTTTGTCAAAGAAAGTATGCTAAGGAGGTCTTGGAGAGGTTCAAGATGTGGAATTGTAACTCTGTCAAAAACCCGATGGTTCCAGGCACTGTTGTCACAAAAGAAGGGAAGAATGGAGTGGATTCAACGCTGTACAAACAGCTTGTGGGAAGCTTGATGTACCTTACGGTAACGAGACCGGATTTAATGTTTGTGGTGTGTCTAATAGCTCGCTTCATGGCTGATCCTAAGGAAGAACACATGATGATGGCTAAACGAGTGCTGAGATACTTAATAGGTACATTAGACTTTGGAATTTTCTATAAGAGGTCGTTGAATCTAAGTTTGGTTGGCTACACCGATAGCGATTATGCTAGAGACATGGAAGATAGAAAAAGTACTTCTGGGTACGTTTTCTTAATGAATGGTGCAGCTGTGTGTTGGAGTTCTAAGAAGCAGAGCATCGTGACCTTGTCTTCCACCGAAGCGGAGTATGTCGCAGCCACTTCTTCTGCCTGCCACTGCGTTTGGTTGAAAGGAATGTTACAGGAGTTGAGTATTCTTGCTGATGGGTGCATTAATGTTATGTGCGACAATAGCTCGACCATAAAATTGTCAAAGAATCCAGTCATGCATAGAAGGACGAAGCACATCGATGTTAGGTATCACTATTTGCGAAATCTTGTTAATGATGGAGTCTTAAAGCTATGCTTTTGTGGAACAAGTGAACAAGTGGCTGATATCATGACAAAACCTATCAAGTTGGATCAGTTTGAGAAACTCAGGAAGATGCTTGGAGTTCGAAAATTAAACTGATATTGAGAAGTGTTTTTCAGTTTAAGGGGAGGAATTTGTTGGAGTTTGACACAGTCTAAAGAGAAGAATAAGTCAAGCGGGTTCGTCGGAGAAGAATAAGTATTCTCGGAGGAGAATTAGTCTTTATTTAAAAATTGTTTCTATTTTTCTGTTTCCTGAAGTTTCTGCACTTTAGTTATTAAGCTTTCTATAAAGCAATTGTAATCGTTCTATCTTGAAGAATAAGGAATCTTAAGACTATCTATTCTCTTGAGAGTTATTGATTTTTAGCTCCTTTACAGATTAGCAATTAAATCGATAATGTTATTATTTCTTTCGTTGTAATGGAATTGTTTTTCGAGATCAGTCGTTGATCCAATCCGGATCCGCTCAGAAAATTCGAATATCCGGACATCCGCAGGGCCCGAAGCCAAACTCGGATGAGGACATATCATTTCTCTATATCTATACTATTATGTACAAAGAAAATTTTCGCATTCGAACTCTTTCGTTAAAAGTTAAACTAGTTAATATCATTATTACTCTTAATGAATTATAATAAATTATTATAGATTATTCCTTATGTATATAATGTTTATGAATTAACGAATATGTATATCATTATCTCTAAATAATAACATATATCTAAAATAATGTATATTAGATGTATATATACATGTAATACAATTAATCTATGCACTAGTGAATAAAACTCATCCCAAAACAAATGATACATGTCACATACGAAACTGACTCCGTGTTCCATGCAGTTGCAGTCGCTATATTGTAGAGCAAGTAGCCATTTCCGTATTCACATAAAGATATTTTTGTTACATTTAATTTATGAAATTTCAAATTTTTTTCTAAAGAAATAAAATAGTTTTGTATAAATAACTAATCATATAATCACCCAAAAATAAAGATTAATTTATATAAATACTACCCGAGCAAAAAAAAGAATTGAATTATGAATAATTTAAAAGATAATATTTAGTGATTTTAATAATTATCATTATCTATGTATTGTATGATTATATAAAAATAATAATTCTAATCATAAATTCAAAGGTATGTATTCTAAGTCACCAAATTTTTTTTTCCAATAACGTAATAAATTACAGATAGTTTGAATAAGGTTCTTTTGTTAAACTTTAGATAAGTTCGCTTATATTACGTCACCAAGAATGTTGATAAAGAGTGAACCACCATTGTAAACATTAGAGCAAGCGCATTGAAGGTTTATAAGGAGTTCATAAGGGGGGTTCACACAGTTTTCTAGATGAACAGTGATGAACCCGTAGCTCTGGGGTTCTCTCTGGTGAACCCGTATCACCACTGTTTTGCGGGCCCCACGACACGTAGCGGCCCGCGATTGGTCTATCTTTTTTTTTTTTTTTTTTTTTTTTTTTTAATAAAAAACAAAAAAATTTAATAATAAAAAAAAGAAAAGATGAACCGCAAGGGGGGTTCATTGATGTGGATGCCCTTAGTCTAAACTCTTGCACTGTAAACAGTTGACTGTTTTATTGATTATCACTCTTCGTCTTTCATTACATATTTTAGATGATTAGGTTAAGTGGTGTCGTCATCCTTATCTTCTAGCATAGAGAAGCTATTTATCGTTACACTACGATGAGCTGCAGATACGGACGAGTTGCGTTTCGCGGACTGCTTACGCTTTACGTTTTGCCATGTCTTGTTCAGCTCGTCTTGTCCTCTTGTGCAAGTCTTGGACCACCAGATGAAAGTAGGATTAGAGCTAGGCTTGGACAGTCCACTATTATTACTCACCGTGGTCGGGATCCGATACAGCCACTTTGGTGAAACAAACGATGAAAATTCTTGAGCGAGTTGTGTAAAAGTCTTGCCTTCAGTGAACTTGAGAACGCAACCATCGCTGCTGCTACGTACAAACTCGCCAATGCGTAAGTTCATAGATACCAAACATCGTTCCTTGTTGTTCCAAAAGTAGACTGTTTCAGCGTCAAAAGGGTTTATAGCCAAAGGAATATTATTGTAACCATCATTACCGTAGGAGATTTCAGATACTAGTTGCCATTCCCAGCTACTCTTTAGCCTCCATACACTTAACTTGTGGTGCTCATCGTCTTGAGAGACAGTGTTCATATACATGAGACTCCCTTGAGAGACAGTGCAAGATCTTTGAAACCCTGGAAACGTTTCTAAATCAGGAAAATGTGTAACGCGACATACAGGATGATCAGAACCCATGTTGTCGTGGTAGAGGTTGATTGATACAACAACTTCATCATTCTCGTTATTGTGAGCGACCCAGTGAAGATGTCCGTTCAAGCTAATGGAATACCCAAACTCGTGACGGTGACGGTGTCGGCGAAAAGAGTAAGGAAACTGTATTGTTTGTTGACGCCACAAGCCAGTGTCCGATGAATATATCAGAAAATTAAATCTCTTTGTCCATGGGTTTGCATTGTAGAGCAGAACGACTTTGTAACCTAAAACGACGCCGTTTTTATCGGTCCGTGTGGCTAAACCTAAGTACCAGTAATCCTCCTCTGCTTCAAACCATGGAGGATCAGTTTCTACACATTCCCGTGAGACAGGATTAGCCACGTACAAGGACACGTTCCCGAGGACAGACACAACACGGATCAGAATCAACCCGACATCCGTGTAAGCCACGACTCTAGCTTCTCTGTGTTTTCCCTCGAACGCTTTGGTGATGAAAGTGGCGATGTAAGAGCCGAGATGTTGTGTCGGATGACCCCAAATCTCGCATCCGTAGTGAGCAACGGCTTCTAGCTGATCATCTTTCAGCATGAGGGACCATAGAGAGTGCGAGTCTTGATGGCGAGAAAGAAAAAGGTTGCGGAGTAAAGGAGATTCGAGTCTTGATCTCCATAGCTTGCAGACAAGTTTGGAAGTGGCTATGCTCTTTAGTGGTAATCGGACAAGTATTGTTCCCCATAGATCCTCTGTCAAGGAATCCATCTTCCTCGTACTCTTTTCTTTTTTCTTTCTTGTTTTTGATTTTAAGATGCGAATAGGATTTGTTTATATAAAGGGACCCGAGGAGAAAACGAATCTTTTTTTTTTTGTTTGATTTGGTTAAAACTGGCAATTCTTTTTTACTTTTTATTATATGAAATAATTGCATTTAAGAAAATATCCACTTTTCGACAAAAATAAGGAAACTATCTTTTTTCTACAACGGAAAAAAAAAGAAGAAGAGAAACTATCCAATTAAAAGAGAGTTTAGGAGATGTGAAATCACAATATGATTATTAGACAAAGGAGGTGTTTTTCTAAAGATTTTACTTAATTTCTAGTTCAAGATCGAATGTTTACTTTAGAATAATAATATATTATACTAGAATATATATAATAGTTTTAAAAAATTTAAAGACCGATGTAAATGTTTTATCCGTGTGTTCAGAACGGCTATGAACATTGAGCAAAGGGAGTATGCATCAATGAAATTGCTATTATTATATAACT
Source organism: Moricandia moricandioides (assembly GCA_905132885.1). Lineage (NCBI taxonomy): Eukaryota > Viridiplantae > Streptophyta > Magnoliopsida > Brassicales > Brassicaceae > Moricandia > Moricandia moricandioides. Next base: position 27,444 of record CAJHQQ010004111.1, read on the forward strand.
CTCAGTATAAAGAGAGGCAAGAGAATTGTAAGTTTTGATGCTGGATATGAAGAAGTATGTGTCACTGAAACACCAAAAAGGATGGAAAAATCTGATAAACCACCATGGTAAGTTAAGAGGGTAGATTAAGGATGTTCATGCCCAAAGAAGATTGTGTTACTTTGTGGGTAAACCAAACCACAGATCAATTTAAGAAAAATAAAACTATGGAGAGATAAAAAAAAAAACACAAATACATATGAAGGGATAAAAAAGATGATCAAATGCCATTACAAACCCGGTAATAACAAAGACCAACAAGAAGATATTGGTTCCAAAGCTTTCAAATTTGATAAGCATAACGATTCAATCACAATGAAGAAAGAGAGAAACTTTGAAACTGGAAAATTTAGAGATCAGACTCGATGAGGTAATCACCGAGCCTTTCCACAACCAAGTTGCATTGACCTCCAGTCATGGGCTCCTCGTAGATGCCAATGACCAAAGCTTGAGTCGTCTTCTTGATAGTAACACCTCCAGGTCCCTGTATAGATTGTAAAAATGAATTATGATAAGAATCTCTACATGCAAGAGTTAATAGATAAGAAGCATGTTACCTTCTTGCCACGGATCACAGCTCCTGGTTCACCTTGAATAACCATGTACTTGGCTCCACCGAGAAACAGACCTGTTGGTGCAAGAAACCCAGGCTCCTCGAAGTCTTTGGTGATTCCTTTGATCTCTTCAGTCTTCAACTGTTAAAACACACATATCCAGAAACAAGAATTAGATTGAACCCATGAACCCGACCCGGACATATTTAAAACCTAAGGTTGAACCCAAATAGATTTCATTTTCATTTGAATCAGAGGATCATCTATAGAATTAACTAGTGATACTGATGAAATCTCAAAGCGGACTTAATATCTTCTAGATCCCTAGCAATCTAATGATCCGGAAAAGTAGATCGAGTGATCGGAGATGGTGAAATCGAAACCAAATCCGAGATTCATCAGATCCAATCAGAATCTGACCAAAGAATCAGAGAAAGAGAAAGAGAAAGGAAACCTGAGGGAAAGTGGCGCTCTGAGCCCAGACACTGCCGTCTTGGCCGAGAATTGCGGCGGCGGTGAGGTGGTTGCCTTCCACATCGCACATAAGGTGGTCATCAACGTACGATTGCCACGACATCTTCTTCTTTCTTTCTTTTTTTTTTCTTTTTTCTTTGAAAGACTCTCTCTCTCTCTCTCTCTCTCTCTCTCTCTCTCTCTCTCAATGTGAGCTTTTAGATCGTAGACAAGGAAAATGTTGTGGTTCGAATTTATATTCTATCCCTTTCACAAATATTTTATATATAAGTACATTGCATTTCTATCATAAATCTATTATATTTTCTTATTATTAATTTCTAATAAAATTCAACCAATATTCAACATATTCAATTATTTTCTGCTTAATTTTAACTAATTGTTGTTTTGGGCTGTGAAATTTAATTAATTATTGTTTTAAAAATATAATTATTTTGTAGATTTTTTTTAATTTTTAAATAACTAATACTTTGTGTATTCTTACTGTACAAAAAGTTGTAGGCATATATTCTTACTATAAAAAGTTAATAGGAAAGTAGAACATTTGAATGGGAAATAGGAAACTAAAAAATATAATAAGAAAATATGCACAAAGATATAGAAACAAATTTAGGCACAAATGGTATATATGTGTAAATAAGTTGAGAATCTATATAAATTAATTAAAGGGAAGAAATATATATAGAGAAATCACAGCAAACTATAACCATACAAAGTATTTGCAAAATGGAAGAAAAAATAATTTAATATATACTAGTCTTAGAGTTTAATTGGAAGTAGATGTAGCTTTATATTTTTTTGCTGTAAAATTAACACTGTAAATTTTTGTTGCTAAGGATGTAAATAATTTTGATGCAAGGTCTTAGATGTAAGTTTGTAAAGACAGTAACTTACATATAAAATTTTTAAAGTCAAATATAAATGTTCTAACTATTTTAATTTCTTTGACCAAAAGAAAAACTATTTTAATTTCTACAACCAAAAACAAACAAATAAGAAAAAAAATGAAGTTTTAGAAAATCTTTACGAAATATGATTCAAAAAAATTTATGTTGTAGAATAATTTGGAGTGTAGCAATACTCTACATCACTTACAAAGTATTTGATAGTCAACTTTTTAGTTGTATAATAACATAATTTAGAAAAAAAATATTTAGAATTTATTTTAAAATCCTACATTACGATATACTTTCTATGTTTTATATATTTTTCTTTATGTGATATTCATTCTGGTCTACAAAAATAAACTTTTTAGCGTTTTTATATATATTAAGAAAATATATTAAATTATTATTAAATTATTTCATTTTTGTAAATTTTAATTGATAGTAACTCAATAAAATTAATTAAAATTTTGAAAGGTACAATATTTTCATAGAAACACACAAAGAATTTATCTTTGTGAAACAATTTCTTTAAAACAACTATTTTAGTGAAATAAATGGAGTATATTTTAATAAAATATACATTTATACGTCTAGGGTTAACTAATCTAGACTTAGGGTTTACAATTATGAGGTGAAATCTCGGAGGTGAAGTTTAATATTTAACAAAAGAAAAAAAAGTTCATATTATTTTATTTTTTTCGTTGAAGATTCTTATGTGACAAAAGATTAAAAAGCTCTATTTGAGAGATTTATTCATAATAATACCTTTAAATATGACTTTTTAATATAATATTTTAGACAATGAGTTGTAAACATGATTGAATTATAGGTGTTTATTTTTTTCCAGTTATTCGGCACAAAAGAGAAGTTGAGGGATGCCATAATGTGCCCACCATTTATTCGCTCTCTACTTCTCTCCGAATACAGAGTGGATATTCTCTTTGCAAGATCACAATCATATGTTATTGCGTGACACCCAACATTTCATTTACATCTGCCCCATCACTTTCAATAATTATAGTGTTTTAATTTAAACTAGTTGATTATCCGCGTTCATGCGCGGAGTGAAAATTATAAACTAATAATTATTGAATACTAGTTTTGATCATTTAACCATCATGCCATAAGTCTTCAAACGTAAAATCATAGACCATCAATATAAGGTTGATGAGTAGAGTCATATTTGCTGATATTTTGTTTTTTTTTAACTTATTTAATTTATATTAGACTTCAACGCTATCATTCAGATGCTATAATTTACCATCTCACTTTGATATGAAGAGTTGTATTTTTGAAATGATATGATGAAATAACATTTGAGATCGTGCTTGTGCAGAATGTACATTAATCATGTATACAAATTATTTTATATATATTATTATTTATTTTATGTTCATTTACGTATATTGAATAATTGAGAAGCGAGTAACTATTACATATATAATTAAATTAGGATAAGCACATAAATAAAAAAAATCTCTTTTTATTTACAATTAGTTTTGTTGGTAAAAATCATTTATTTATTTATGTGGTATATAATTAAAATTAAATGATATCGACATAGATATATAGTATAGTTTAATATAAATATTTATTAATTGAGGCTTTGTACTCATATGATTTTATTAATAATTTTATATTTTTTTGTAACAAAATATTAATTTTATTAATATGAATATAAATTAATTGAGGCTTCTTACTAAATGAAAAATTTGAAATTAACATGTTTATATATTTTATATATGACATATTTTAAATGAGATTTCATATTTATATAAATTTTATGATCATTTGTAATTTTATGATCATTTGTATCTTGTTATAACACAAAAAAATTAAACCATTGATCACAAAAATTTCAATGTAGATTTAACATTCTTAGTAATTTATAATAATTTTAAAAACTTTAAAAGATAAAGAAAAAATCTATTTTGTTATATGTTTAATGTGATTACTTAATATATTTAAAAAATTAAAATTAAACAAAAATGATGGATGATAAAAAATTGTTATTAAATCTTTATTATGAAAAATCATTAATTGTTAATCATATTAGGTAATTCCGTAGCTTTTATTTAAGAAAAAACTGAACAATATTTTTTAATGTTTATAATATAGAAGAGATGTCCAATAACATGAAATGTAATTAATCTAGTAAGAAATGAGTTTTTAAATTGAATGTGTGAGAAGCCCTCTTGTGATGACACATCAGCATAATGACAATCTTATGAATATATTACACTTTAAAGTTACTTATTAAAAATATTCCTCTTTTTTTAATATATAGGGGATGTTGAGAGATTATTAAGATGATCTTAGATTTTGAAATACTCAGTCTCTCATAAGTTGTGAAAAATAGTCTAGAATTAAGTTGAGGAGCATTTTTTACTCAAAGAAAGAAAAAAAAGTTGGGAGATAATAATCACATGAAATATTTAGTTTTTATTGATCCAGTCGATGAAAATGTCTTGGGTGAGTATTATGAAAAATCCCGTGGGTTAATGTTCTACCAGTAATATCCAGCGGCGGACCCAGATAAATTTTTTGATGGGGACACATAATTAATAAAATACTAAATTAATATAAAAGGTAAAAATTAATATATATATATATATATATATATATATAATTTGTTAATAATAATTACGAATAACTATAGACTATAAAAACAATCAAAAAGTTATTTTTAATAAATTTTATTAATTATAATACCTGTTAACATTAATTAAAAATATATAGTAAAATATTCTATATGTAAAAAACGATATGTCAATGCATAAAGATATAACTCTTTTAAATCGTCATTACCTTAAAAAAAAATTCTAAAATATTAAACTAAAATAAATAATTTGTTTATTATTATATTTTAACTAAAAATTATTCATGTCATCAAACAATTATGAATGCCTATTATTAACAAGATAAAATATTCTTCAAAATAAAATTTAACCTAAATAATAAAATATAATAGAAAAAACTATGAAAACAATAAAGAAAAGATATGCTTAACAAGAACAAAGAGAATAATACCAAGAATAAAACAAAAATGTAGAAAAATAATAATATAATATAGCTACAGAAAATACAGTAAACGTGACAAACAACATATTTATTGTACATAAAAATAAAAAGTCGAGACTTCAAACTTAAAATGTTAGAATTAAAGGAGATAATTTTAACAATTGTTCTATCAAAGTTAAATGGTAATTTTAATAACTAAGTAAAATATATAAAGTAATAGGGGGCACTTGCCCATATGGATCCCCCCTGTGTGGGTAT
>CAJHQQ010004112.1:0-32653 GCA_905132885.1 Moricandia moricandioides
TGGACTCATTAATCAGTGTAGAATCACCCTGAAGTTGAATCAATATCATTGGAGTTATGATGAAGAAGTTATCCCACTTTTTTAACCGAAAGTGATTCCAGTTTGCCCATGTTTGAGATTTGGCTATTTCTTCTTGATACTAATAAACCAGAATGAATAAGATGTAAGAAGCTTGATTTGGACTCATAAATCAGTGTCGAATCACCCTGAAGTTGACTGAAGATCATAGGAGTTATGATGAAGAAGTTATCGGACACTTTTAACCGAGAGTGATTCCAGTTTGCCTGTTTGGAGTTTGGCAAATTTATTCTTGATACTAATAAAACAGAATGAATCACATGTAGGAAGCTTGATTTGGACTCAATAAATCAGTGTAGAATCACCCTGAAGTTGATCAATATCATTGGAGTTATGATGAAGAAGTTATCCCACTTTTAACCGAAGTGATTCCAGTTTGCCCTGTTTGGAGATTTGGCAATTCTTCTTGATACAAATAAACCAGAATGAATCACGATGTAAGAAGCTTGATTTGGACTCATAAATCAGTGTAGAATCATCCTGAAGTTGAATCAATATCATTGGACTTATGATGAAGAAGTTATCCCACTTTTAACCGTAGTGATTCCAGTTTGCCCTGTTTGGAGATTTGGCAATTTCTTCTTGATACTAATAAAACCAGAATGAATCACGATGTAAGAAGCTTGATTTGGACTCATAAATCAGTGTAGAATCACCCTGAAGTTGAATCAATATCATTGGAGTTATGATGAAGAAGTTATCCCACTTTTAACCGAAGTGATTCCAGTTTGCCCTGTTTGGAGATTTGGGAATTTATTCTTGATACTAATAAAACCAGAATGAATCACGATGTAAGAAGCTTGATTTGGACTCATTAATCAGTGTAGAATCACCCTGAAGTTGAATCAATATCATTGGAGTTATGATGAAGAAGTTATCCCACTTTTAACCGAAGTGATTCCAGTTTGCCCTGTTTGGAGATTTGGCAATTTCTTCTTGATACAAATAAAACCAGAATGAATCACGATGTAAGAAGCTTGATTTGGACTCATAATCAGTGTAGAATCACCCTGAAGTTGAATCAATATCATTGGAGTTATGATGAAGAAGTTATCCCACTTTTAACCGAAGTGATTCCAGTTTGCCCTGTTTGGAGATTTGGAATTTATTCTTGATACTAATAAAACCAGAATGAATCACGATGTAAGAAGCTTGATTTGGACTCATAATCAGTGTAGAATCACCCTGAAGTTGAATCAATATCATTGGAGTTATGATGAAGAAGTTATCCCACTTTTAACCGAAGTGATTCCAGTTTGCCCTGTTTGGAGATTTGGGAATTTCTTCTTGATACAAATAAAACCAGAATGAATCACGATGTAAGAAACTTGATTTGGACTCATAAATCAGTGTAGAATCACCCTGAAGTTGAATCAATATCATTGGAGTTATGATGAAAAGTTATCCCACTTTTAACCGAAGTGATTCCAGTTTGCCCTGTTTGGAGATTTGGGAATTTATTCTTGATACTAATAAAACCAGAATGAATCACGATGTAAGAAGCTTGATTTGGACTCATTAATCAGTGTAGAATCACCCTGAAGTTGAATCAATATCATTGGAGTTATGATGAAGAAGTTATCCCACTTTTAACCGAAGTGATTCCAGTTTGCCCTGTTTGGAGATTTGGCAATTTCTTCTTGATACTAATAAAACCAGAATGAATCACGATGTAAGAAGCTTGATTTGGACTCATAAATCAGTGTAGAATCATCCTGAAGTTGAATCAATATCATTGGACTTATGATGAAGAAGTTATCCCACTTTTAACCGAAGTGATTCCAGTTTGCCCTGTTTGGAGATTTGGAATTTATTCTTGATACTAATAAAACCAGAATGAATCACGATGTAAGAAACTTGATTTGGACTCATAAATCAGTGTAGAATCACCCTGAAGTTGAATCAAGATCATAGGAGTTATGATGAAGAAGTTATCCCACTTTTAACCGAAGTGATTCCAGTTTGCCCTGTTTGGAGATTTGGCAATTTCTTCTTGATACTAATAAAACCAGAATGAATCACGATGTAAGAAGCTTGATTTGGACTCATTAATCAGTGTAGAATCACCCTGAAGTTGAATCAATATCATTGGAGTTATGATGAAGAAGTTATCCCACTTTTAACCGAAGTGATTCCAGTTTGCCCTGTTTGGAGATTTGGCAATTTCTTCTTGATACTAATAAAACCAGAATGAATCACGATGTAAGAAGCTTGATTTGGACTCATTAATCAGTGTAGAATCACCCTGAAGTTGAATCAATATCATTGGAGTTATGATGAAGAAGTTATCCCACTTTTAACCGAAGTGATTCCAGTTTGCCCTGTTTGGAGATTTGGCAATTTCTTCTTGATACAAATAAAACCAGAATGAATCACGATGTAAGAAGCTTGATTTGGACTCATAAATCAGTGTAGAATCATCCTGAAGTTGAATCAATATCATTGGACTTATGATGAAGAAGTTATCCCACTTTTAACCGTGGTGATTCCAGTTTACCCTGTTTGGAGATTTGGCAATTTCTTCTTGATACAAGTAAAACCAGAATGAATCACGATGTAAGAAACTTGATCTGGACTCATAAATCAGTTTAGAATCATCCTGAAGTTGAATCAATATCATTGGACTTATGATGAAGAAGTTATCCCACTTTTAACCGAAGTGATTCCAGTTTGCCCTGTTTGGAGATTTGGGAATTTATTCTTGATACTGATAAAATCAGAATGAATCAAGATGTAAGAAACTTGATTTGGACTCATTAATCGGTGTAGAATCACCCTGAAGTTGAATCAATATCATTGGAGTTATGATGAAAAAGTTATCTCAGTTTTAACCGAAGTGATTCCAGTTTGCCCTGTTTGGAGATTTGGCAATTTCTTCTTGATACAAATAAAACCAGAATGAATCACGATGTAAGAAACTTAATCTGGAATCATAAATCAGTTTAGAATCATCCTGAAGTTGAATCAATATCATTGGACTTATGATGAATAAGTTATCCCACTTTTAACCGAATTGATTCCAATTTGCCATGTTTGGAGATTTGGGAATTTATTCTTGATACTAATAAAACTAGAATGAATCACGAGGTAAGAAGCTTGATTTGGACTCATTAATCAGTGTAGAATCACCCTGAAGTTGAATCAATATCATTAGAGTTATGATGAAGAAGTTATCCCACTTTTAACCGAAGTGATTCCAGTTTGCCCTGTTTGGAGATTTGGCTATTTCTTCTTGATACTAATAAAACCAGAATGAATCAAGATGTAAGAAGCTTGATTTGGACTCATAAATCAGTGTCGAATCACCCTGAAGTTGACTCAAGATCATAGGAGTTATGATGAAGAAGTTATGGAACTTTTAACCGAAGTGATTTCAGTTTGCCCTGTTTGGAGATTTGAGAATTTATTCTTGATACTAATAAAACCAGAATGAATCACAATGTAAGAAGCTTGATTTGGACTCATTAATCAGTGTAGAATCACTCTGAAGTTGAATCAATATCATTGGAGTTATGATGAAGAAGTTATCCCACTTTTAACCGAAGTGATTCCAGTTTGCCCTGTTTGGAGATTTGGCAATTTCTTCTTGATACAAATAAAACCTGAATGAATCACGATGTTAGAAGCTTGATTTGGACTCATAAATCATTGTAGAATCATCCTGAAGTTTAATAAATATCATTGGACTTATGATGAAGAAGTTATCCCACTTTTAACCGAAGTGATTCCAGTTTGTCCTGTTTGGAGATTTGGGAATTTATTCTTGATACTAATAAAACCAGAATGAATCACGATGTAAGAAACTTGATTTGGACTCATAAATCAGTGTCGAATCACCCTGAAGTTGACTCAAGATCATAGGAGTTTTTTTGAAGAAGTTATCCCACTTTTAACCAAGTGATTCCAGTTTGCCCTGTTTGGAGATTTGGGAATTTATTCTTGATACTGATAAAATCAGAATCAATCAAGATGTAAGAAACTTGATTTGGACTCATTAATCGGTGTAGAATCACCCTGAAGTTGAATCAATATCATTGGAGTTATGATGAAAAAGTTATCCCAGTTTTAACCGAAGTGATTCCAGTTTGCCCTGTTTGGAGATTTGGCAATTTCTTCTTGATACAAATAAAACCAGAATGAATCACGATGTAAGAAACTTAATCTGGAATCATAAATCAGTTTAGAATCATCCTTAAGTTGAATCAATATCATTGGACTTATGATGAATAAGTTATCCCACTTTTAACCGAATTGATTCCAGTTTGCCATGTTTGGAGATTTGGGAATTTATTCTTGATACTAATAAAACTAGAATGAATCACGAGGTAAGAAGCTTGATTTGGACTCATTAATCAGTGTAGAATCACCCTGAAGTTGAATCAATATCATTAGAGTTATGATGAAGAAGTTATCCCACTTTTAACCGAAGTGATTCCAGTTTGCCCTGTTTGGAGATTTGGCTATTTCTTCTTGATACTAATAAAACCAGAATGAATCAAGATGTAAGAAGCTTGATTTGGACTCATAAATCAGTGTCGAATCACCCTGAAGTTGACTCAAGATCATAGGAGTTATGATGAAGAAGTTATGGAACTTTTAACCGAAGTGATTTCAGTTTGCCCTGTTTGGAGATTTGAGAATTTATTCTTGATACTAATAAAACCAGAATGAATCACAATGTAAGAAGCTTGATTTGGACTCATTAATCAGTGTAGAATCACTCTGAAGTTGAATCAATATCATTGGAGTTATGATGAAGAAGTTATCCCACTTTTAACCGAAGTGATTCCAGTTTGCCCTGTTTGGAGATTTGGCAATTTCTTCTTGATACAAATAAAACCTGAATGAATCACGATGTTAGAAGCTTGATTTGGACTCATAAATCATTGTAGAATCATCCTGAAGTTTAATCAATATCATTGGACTTATGATGAAGAAGTTATCCCACTTTTAACCGAAGTGATTCCAGTTTGTCCTGTTTGGAGATTTGGGAATTTATTCTTGATACTAATAAAACCAGAATGAATCACGATGTAAGAAACTTGATTTGGACTCATAAATCAGTGTCGAATCACCCTGAAGTTGACTCAAGATCATAGGAGTTTTTTTGAAGAAGTTATCCCACTTTTAACCAAGTGATTCCAGTTTGCCCTGTTTGGAGATTTGGGAATTTATTCTTGATACTAATAAAACCAGAATGATTCACGATGTAAGAAGCTTGATTTGGACTCATTAATCAGTGTAGAATCACCCTGAAGTTGAATCAATATCATTGGAGTTATGATGAAGAAGTTATCCCACTTTTAACCGAAGTGATTCCAGTTTGCCCTGTTTGGAGATTTGGCAATTTCTTCTTGATACAAATAAAACCAGAATGAATCACGAGGTAAGAAGCTTGATTTGGACTCATTAATCAGTGTAGAATCACCCTGAAGTTGAATCAATATCATTGGAGTTATGATGAAGAAGTTATCCCACTTTTAACCGAAGTGATTCCAGTTTGCCTTGTTTGGAGATTTGGCAATTTCTTCTTGATACTAATAAAACCATAATGAATCACGATGTAAGAAGCTTGATTTGGACTCATAAATCAGTGTCGAATCACCCTGAAGTTGACTCAAGATCATAGGAGTTATGATGAAGAAGTTATCCCACTTTTAACCGAAGTGATTCCAGTTTGTCCTGTTTGGAGATTTGGCAATTTCTTCTTGATACTAATAAAACCAGAATGAATCACGATGTAAGAAGCTTGATTTGGACTCATAAATCAGTGTCGAATGACCCTGAAGTTGACTCAAGATCATAGGAGTTATGATGAAGAAGTTATGCCACTTTTAACCGAAGTGCTTCCAGTTTGCCCTGTTTGGAGAGTTGGCAATTTATTCTTGGTACTAATAAAACCAGAATGAATCACGATGTAAGAAGCTTGATTTGGACTCATAAATCAGTGTAGAATCATCCTGAAGTTGAATCAATATCATTGGACTTATGATGAAGAAGTTATCCCACTTTTAACCGAAGTGATTCCAGTTTGTCCTGTTTGGAGATTTGGGAATTTATTCTTGATACTAATAAAACCAGAATGAATCACGATGTAAGAATCTTGATTTGGACTCATTAATCAGTGTAGAATCACCCTGAAGTTGAATCAATATCATTGGAGTTATGATGAAGAAGTTATCCCACTTTTAACCGAAGTGATTCCAGTTTGTCCTGTTTGGAGATTTGGCAATTTCTTCTTGATACTAATAAAACCAGAATGAATCACGATGTAAGAAGCTTGATTTGGACTCATTAATCAGTGTAGAATCACCCTGAAGTTGAATCAATATCATTGGAGTTATGATGAAGAAGTTATCCCACTTTTAACCGAAGTGATTCCAGTTTGCCCTGTTTGGAGATTTGGCAATTTCTTCTTGATACAAATAAAACCAGAATGAATCACGATGTAAGAAGCTTGATTTGGACTCATAATTCAATGTAGAATCATCCTGAAGTTGAATCAATATCATTGGACTTATGATGAAGAAGTTATCCCACTTTTAACCGTAGTGATTCCAGTTTACCCTGTTTGGAGATTTGGTAATTTCTTCTTGAAACAAATAAAACCAGAATGAATCACGATGTAAGAAACTTGATTTAGACTCATAAATCAGTTTAGAATCACCCTGAAGTTGAATCAATATCATTGGAGTTATGATGAAAAAGGTATCCCACTTTTAACTGAAGTGATTCCAGTTTTCCATATTTGGAGATTTGCCAATTTCTTTTTGATACTAATAAAACCAGAATGAATCACGATTTAAGAAGCTTGATTTGGACTCATTAATCAGTGTAGAATCACCCTGAAGTTGAATCAATATCATTGGAGTTATGATGAAGAAGTTATCCCACTTTTAACCGAAGTGATTCCAGTTTGCCCTGTTTAGAGATTTGAGAATTGTTTCTTGATACTAATAAAACCAGAATTAATCACGATGTAAGAAGCCTGATTTGGACTCATTAATCAGTGTAGAATCACCCTGAAGTTGAATCAATATCATTGGACTTATGATGAAGAAGTTATCCCACTTTTAACCAAAGTGATTCCAGTTTGTCCTGTTTGGAGATTTTGGAATTATTTCTTGATACTAATAAAACCAGAATGAATCACCCTGAAGTTGAATCAATATCATTGGAGTTATGATGAAGAAGTTATCTCACTTTTAACCGAAGTGATTCCAGTTTGCCGTGTTTGGAGATTTGGCAATTTCTTCTTGATACAAATTAAACCAGAATAAATCACGATGTAAGAAGCTTGATTTGGACTCATAAATCAGTGTCGAATCACCCTAAAGTTGACTCAAGATCATAGGAGTTATGACGAAGAAGTTATCCCTCTTTTAACCGAAGTGATTCCAGTTTGCCCTGTTTGGAGATTTGGGAATTTATTCTTGATACTAATAAAACCAGAATGAATCACGATGTAAGAAGCTTGATTTGGACTCATTAATCAGTGTAGAATCACCCTGAAGTTGAATCAATATCATTGGAGTTATGATGAAGAAGTTATCCCACTTTTAACCAAAGTGATTCCAGTTTGCCCTGTTTGGAGATTTGGCAATTTCTTCTTGATACAAATAAAACCAGAATGAATCACGATGTAAGAAGCTTGATTTGGACTCATAAATCAGTGTAGAATCATCCTGAAGTTGAATCAATATCATTGGACTTATGATGAAGAAGTTATCCCACTTTTAACCGTGGTGATTCCAGTTTACCCTGTTTGGAGATTTGGCAATTTCTTCTTGATACAAGTAAAACCAGAATGAATCACGATGTAAGAAACTTGATCTGGACTCATAAATCAGTTTAGAATCATCCTGAAGTTGAATCAATATCATGACTTATGATGAAGAAGTTATCCCACTTTTAACGGAACTGATTCAGTTTGCCTTTGGAGATTTGGGAATTTATTCTTGATACTAATAAAACCAGAATGAATCAAGATGTAAGAAGCTTGATTTGGACTCATTAATCGGTGTAGAATCACCCTGAAGTTGAATCAATATCATTGGAGTTATGATGAAAAAGTTATCCCAGTTTTAACCGAAGTGATTCCAGTTTGCCCTGTTTGGAGATTTGGCAATTTCTTCTTGATACAAATAAAACCAGAATGAATCACGATGTAAGAAACTTAATCTGGAATCATAAATCAGTTTAGAATCATCCTGAAGTTGAATCAATATCATTGGACTTATGATGAAGAAGTTATCCCACTTTTAACCGAATTGATTCCAGTTTGCCATGTTTGGAGATTTGGGAATTTATTCTTGGTACTAATAAAACCAGAATGAATCACGAGGTAAGAAGCTTGATTTGGACTCATTAATCAGTGTAGAATCACCCTGAAGTTGAATCAATATCATTAGAGTTATGATGAAGAAGTTATCCCACTTTTAACCGAAGTGATTCCAGTTTGCCCTGTTTGGAGATTTGGCTATTTCTTCTTGATACTAATAAAACCAGAATGAATCAAGATGTAAGAAGCTTGATTTGGACTCATAAATCAGTGTCGAATCACCCTGAAGTTGACTCAAGATCATAGGAGTTATGATGAAGAAGTTATGGAAGTTTTAACCGAAGTGATTTCAGTTTGCCCTGTTTGGAGATTTGGGAATTTATTCTTGTTACTAATAAAACCAGAATGAATCACAATGTAAGAAGCTTGATTTGGACTCATTAATCAGTGTAGAATCACCCTGAAGTTCAATCAATATCATTGGAGTTATGATGAAGAAGTTATCCCACTTTTAACCGAAGTGATTCCAGTTTGCCCTGTTTGGAGATTTGGCAATTTCTTCTTGATACAAATAAAACCTGAATGAATCAGGATGTTAGAAGCTTGATTTGGACTCATAAATCATTGTAGAATCATCCTGAAGTTGAATCAATATCATTGGACTTATGATGAAGAAGTTATCCCACTTTTAACCGAAGTGATTCCAGTTTGTCCTGTTTGGAGATTTGGGAATTTATTCTTGATACTAATAAAACCAGAATGAATCACGATGTAAGAAACTTGATTTGGACTCATAAATCAGTGTCGAATCACCCTGAAGTTGACTCAAGATCATAGGAGGTTTTTTGAAGAAGTTATCCCACTTTTAACCGAAGTGATTCCAGTTTGCCCTGTTTGGAGATTTGGAATTTATTCTTGATACTAATAAAACCAGAATGAATCACGATGTAAGAAGCTTGATTTGGACTCATTAATCAGTGTAGAATCACCCTGAAGTTGAATCAATATCATTGGAGTTATGATGAAGAAGTTATCCCACTTTTAACCGAAGTGATTCCAGTTTGCCCTGTTTGGAGATTTGGCAATTTCTTCTTGATACAAATAAAACCAGAATGAATCACGATGTAAGAAGCTTGATTTGGACTCATTAATCAGTGTAGAATCACCTGAAGTTGAATCAATATCATTGGAGTTATGATGAAGAAGTTATCCCACTTTTAACCGAAGTGATTCCAGTTTGCCCTGTTTGGAGATTTGGCAATTTCTTCTTGATACTAATAAAACCAGAATGAATCACGATGTAAGAAGCTTGATTTGGACTCATAAATCAGTGTCGAATCACCCTGAAGTTGACTCAAGATCATAGGAGTTATGATGAAGAAGTTATCCCACTTTTAACCGAAGTGATTCCAGTTTGCCCTGTTTGGAGATTTGGCAATTTCTTCTTGATACTAATAAAACCAGAATGAATCACGATGTAAGAAGCTTGATTTGGACTCATAAATCAGTGTAGAATCACCCTGAAGTTGAATCAATATCATTGGAGTTATGATGAAGAAGTTATCCCACTTTTAACCGAAGTGATTCCAGTTTGCCCTGTTTGGAGATTTGGCAATTTATTCTTGATACTAATAAAACCAGAATGAATCACGATGTAAGAAGCTTGATTTGGACTCATAAATCAGTGTAGAATCATCCTGAAGTTGAATCAATATCATTGGACTTATGATGAAGAAGTTATCCCACTTTTAACCGAAGTGATTCCAGTTTGCCCTGTTTGGAGATTTGGCAATTTCTTCTTGATACTAATAAAACCAGAATGAATCACGATGTAAGAAGCTTGATTTGGACTCATTAATCAGTGTAGAATCACCCTGAAGTTGAATCAATATCATTGGAGTTATGATGAAGAAGTTATCCCACTTTTAACCGAAGTGATTCCAGTTTGCCCTGTTTGGAGATTTGGCAATTTCTTCTTGATACAAATAAAACCAGAATGAATCACGATGTAAGAAGCTTGATTTGGACTCATTAATCAGTGTAGAATCACCCTGAAGTTGAATCAATATCATTGGAGTTATGATGAAGAAGTTATCCCACTTTTAACCGAAGTGATTCCAGTTTGCCCTGTTTGGAGATTTGGCAATTTCTTCTTGATACAAATAAAACCAGAATGAATCACGATGTAAGAAACTTGATTTGGACTCATTAATCAGTGTAGAATCATCCTGAAGTTGAATCAATATCATTGGAGTTATGATGAAGAAGTTATCCCACTTTTAACCGAAGTGATTCCAGTTTGCCCTGTTTGGAGATTTGGCAATTTCTTCTTGATACAAATAAAACCAGAATGAATCACGATGTAAGAAGCTTGATTTGGACTCATTAATCAGTGTAGAATCACCCTGAAGTTGAATCAATATCATTGGAGTTATGATGAAGAAGTTATCCCACTTTTAACCGAAGTGATTCCAGTTTGCCCTGTTTGGAGATTTGGCAATTTTTCTTGATACTAATAAAACCAGAATGAATCACGATGTAAGAAGCTTGATTTGGACTCATTAATCAGTGTAGAATCACCCTGAAGTTGAATCAATATCATTGGAGTTATGATGAAGAAGTTATCCCACTTTTAACCGAAGTGATTCCAGTTTGCCCTGTTTGGAGATTTGGGAATTTATTCTTGATACTAATAAAACCAGAATGAATCACGATGTAAGAAGCTTGATTTGGACTCATTAATCAGTGTAGAATCATCCTGAAGTTGAATCAATATCATTGGACTTATGATGAAGAAGTTATCCCACTTTTAACCGAGGTGATTCCAGTTTACCCTGTTTGGAGATTTGGCAATTTCTTCTTGATACAATAAAACCAGAATGAATCACGATGTAAGAAGCTTGATTTGGACTCATAAATCAGTTTAGAATCATCCTGAAGTTGAATCAATATCATTGGACTTATGATGAAGAAGTTATCCCACTTTTAACCGAAGTGATTCCAGTTTGCCCTGTTTGGAGATTTGGAATTTATTCTTGATACTAATAAAACCAGAATGAATCACGATGTAAGAAGCTTGATTTGGACTCATTAATCAGTGTAGAATCACCCTGAAGTTGAATCAATATCATTGGAGTTATGATGAAGAAGTTATCCCACTTTTAACCGAAGTGATTCCAGTTTGCCCTGTTTGGAGATTTGGGAATTTATTCTTGATACTAATAAAACCAGAATGAATCACGATGTAAGAAGCTTGATTTGGACTCATTAATCAGTGTAGAATCATCCTGAAGTTGAATCAATATCATTGGACTTATGATGAAGAAGTTATCCCACTTTTAACCGAAGTGATTCCAGTTTGCCCTGTTTGGAGATTTGGCAATTTCTTCTTGATACAAATAAAACCAGAATGAATCACGATGTAAGAAGCTTGATTTGGACTCATTAATCAGTGTAGAATCATCCTGAAGTTGAATCAATATCATTGGAGTTATGATGAAGAAGTTATCCCACTTTTAACCGAAGTGATTCCAGTTTGCCCTGTTTGGAGATTTGGGAATTTATTCTTGATACTAATAAAACCAGAATGAATCACGATGTAAGAAGCTTGATTTGGACTCATAAATCAGTGTAGAATCACCCTGAAGTTGAATCAATATCATTGGAGTTATGATGAAGAAGTTATCCCACTTTTAACCGAAGTGATTCCAGTTTGCCCTGTTTGGAGATTTGGCAATTTCTTCTTGATACTAATAAAACCAGAATGAATCACGATGTAAGAAGCTTGATTTGGACTCATAAATCAGTGTAGAATCACCCTGAAGTTGAATCAATATCATTGGAGTTATGATGAAGAAGTTATCCCACTTTTAACCGAAGTGATTCCAGTTTGCCCTGTTTGGAGATTTGGAATTTATTCTTGATACTAATAAAACCAGAATGAATCACGATGTAAGAAGCTTGATTTGGACTCATTAATCAGTGTAGAATCACCCTGAAGTTGAATCAATATCATTGGAGTTATGATGAAGAAGTTATCCCACTTTTAACCGAAGTGATTCCAGTTTGCCCTGTTTGGAGATTTGGCAATTTCTTCTTGATACAAATAAAACCAGAATGAATCACGATGTAAGAAACTTGATTTGGACTCATAAATCAGTTTAGAATCATCCTGAAGTTGAATCAATATCATTGGACTTATGATGAAGAAGTTATCCCACTTTTAACCGAAGTGATTCCAGTTTGCCCTGTTTGGAGATTTGGGAATTTATTCTTGATACTAATAAAACCAGAATGAATCACGATGTAAGAAGCTTGATTTGGACTCATTAATCAGTGTAGAATCACCCTGAAGTTGAATCAATATCATTGGAGTTATGATGAAGAAGTTATCCCACTTTTAACCGAAGTGATTCCAGTTTGCCCTGTTTGGAGATTTGGCAATTTCTTCTTGATACTAATAAAACCAGAATGAATCACGATGTAAGAAGCTTGATTTGGACTCATTAATCAGTGTAGAATCACCCTGAAGTTGAATCAATATCATTGGAGTTATGATGAAGAAGTTATCCCACTTTTAACCGAAGTGATTCCAGTTTGCCCTGTTTGGAGATTTGGCAATTTCTTCTTGATACTAATAAAACCAGAATGAATCACGATGTAAGAAGCTTGATTTGGACTCATTAATCAGTGTAGAATCACCCTGAAGTTGAATCAATATCATTGGAGTTATGATGAAGAAGTTATCCCACTTTTAACCGAAGTGATTCCAGTTTGCCCTGTTTGGAGATTTGGCAATTTCTTCTTGATACAATAAAACCAGAATGAATCACGATGTAAGAAGCTTGATTTGGACTCATTAATCAGTGTAGAATCACCTGAAGTTGAATCAATATCATTGGAGTTATGATGAAGAAGTTATCCCACTTTTAACCGAAGTGATTCCAGTTTGCCCTGTTTGGAGATTTGGAATTTTTCTTGATACTAATAAAACCAGAATGAATCACGATGTAAGAAGCTTGATTTGGACTCATTAATCAGTGTAGAATCACCCTGAAGTTGAATCAATATCATTGGAGTTATGATGAAGAAGTTATCCCACTTTTAACCGAAGTGATTCCAGTTTGCCCTGTTTGGAGATTTGGCAATTTCTTCTTGATACTAATAAAACCAGAATGAATCACGATGTAAGAAGCTTGATTTGGACTCATAAATCAGTGTAGAATCATCCTGAAGTTGAATCAATATCATTGGACTTATGATGAAGAAGTTATCCCACTTTTAACCGAAGTGATTCCAGTTTGCCCTGTTTGGAGATTTGGCAATTTCTTCTTGATACAATAAAACCAGAATGAATCACGATGTAAGAAACTTGATTTGGACTCATAAATCAGTTTAGAATCATCCTGAAGTTGAATCAATATCATTGGACTTATGATGAAGAAGTTATCCCACTTTTAACCGAAGTGATTCCAGTTTGCCCTGTTTGGAGATTTGGGAATTTATTCTTGATACTAATAAAACCAGAATGAATCACGATGTAAGAAGCTTGATTTGGACTCATTAATCAGTGTAGAATCACCCTGAAGTTGAATCAATATCATTGGAGTTATGATGAAGAAGTTATCCCACTTTTAACCGAAGTGATTCCAGTTTGCCCTGTTTGGAGATTTGGCAATTTCTTCTTGATACAAATAAAACCAGAATGAATCACGATGTAAGAAGCTTGATTTGGACTCATTAATCAGTGTAGAATCACCCTGAAGTTGAATCAATATCATTGGAGTTATGATGAAGAAGTTATCCCACTTTTAACCGAAGTGATTCCAGTTTGCCCTGTTTGGAGATTTGGCAATTTCTTCTTGATACAAATAAAACCAGAATGAATCACGATGTAAGAAGCTTGATTTGGACTCATTAATCAGTTTAGAATCACCCTGAAGTTGAATCAATATCATTGGAGTTATGATGAAGAAGTTATCCCACTTTTAACCGAAGTGATTCCAGTTTGCCCTGTTTGGAGATTTGGCAATTTCTTCTTGATACAAATAAAACCAGAATGAATCACGATGTAAGAAACTTGATTTGGACTCATAAATCAGTGTAGAATCACCCTGAAGTTGAATCAATATCATTGGAGTTATGATGAAGAAGTTATCCCACTTTTAACCGAAGTGATTCCAGTTTGCCCTGTTTGGAGATTTGGGAATTTCTTCTTGATACTAATAAAACCAGAATGAATCACGATGTAAGAAGCTTGATT
The DNA here is from genome assembly GCA_905132885.1 of Moricandia moricandioides. Lineage (NCBI taxonomy): Eukaryota > Viridiplantae > Streptophyta > Magnoliopsida > Brassicales > Brassicaceae > Moricandia > Moricandia moricandioides. The sequence goes on from CAJHQQ010004112.1 coordinate 14,622, forward strand.
TGGACTCATTAATCAGTGTAGAATCACCCTGAAGTTGAATCAATATCATTGGAGTTATGATGAAGAAGTTATCCCACTTTTAACCGAAGTGATTCCAGTTTGCCCTGTTTGGAGATTTGGCAATTTCTTCTTGATACTAATAAAACCAGAATGAATCACGATGTAAGAAGCTTGATTTGGACTCATAAATCAGTGTAGAATCATCCTGAAGTTGAATCAATATCATTGGAGTTATGATGAAGAAGTTATCCCACTTTTAACCGAAGTGATTCCAGTTTGCCCTGTTTGGAGATTTGGGAATTTATTCTTGATACTAATAAAACCAGAATGAATCACGATGTAAGAAGCTTGATTTGGACTCATTAATCAGTGTAGAATCACCCTGAAGTTGAATCAATATCATTGGAGTTATGATGAAGAAGTTATCCCACTTTTAACCGAAGTGATTCCAGTTTGCCCTGTTTGGAGATTTGGCAATTTCTTCTTGATACTAATAAAACCAGAATGAATCACGATGTAAGAAGCTTGATTTGGACTCATTAATCAGTGTAGAATCACCCTGAAGTTGAATCAATATCATTGGAGTTATGATGAAGAAGTTATCCCACTTTTAACCGAAGTGATTCCAGTTTGCCCTGTTTGGAGATTTGGGAATTTATTCTTGATACTAATAAAACCAGAATGAATCACGATGTAAGAAGCTTGATTTGGACTCATTAATCAGTGTAGAATCACCCTGAAGTTGAATCAATATCATTGGAGTTATGATGAAGAAGTTATCCCACTTTTAACCGAAGTGATTCCAGTTTGCCCTGTTTGGAGATTTGGCAATTTCTTCTTGATACAAATAAAACCAGAATGAATCACGATGTAAGAAGCTTGATTTGGACTCATAAATCAGTGTAGAATCACCCTGAAGTTGAATCAATATCATTGGAGTTATGATGAAGAAGTTATCCCACTTTTAACCGAAGTGATTCCAGTTTGCCCTGTTTGGAGATTTGGCAATTTCTTCTTGATACTAATAAAACCAGAATGAATCACGATGTAAGAAGCTTGATTTGGACTCATAAATCAGTGTAGAATCACCCTGAAGTTGAATCAATATCATTGGAGTTATGATGAAGAAGTTATCCCACTTTTAACCGAAGTGATTCCAGTTTGCCCTGTTTGGAGATTTGGAATTTCTTCTTGATACTAATAAAACCAGAATGAATCACGATGTAAGAAGCTTGATTTGGACTCATTAATCAGTGTAGAATCACCCTGAAGTTGAATCAATATCATTGGAGTTATGATGAAGAAGTTATCCCACTTTTAACCGAAGTGATTCCAGTTTGCCCTGTTTGGAGATTTGGCAATTTCTTCTTGATACTAATAAAACCAGAATGAATCACGATGTAAGAAGCTTGATTTGGACTCATAAATCAGTGTAGAATCACCCTGAAGTTGAATCAATATCATTGGAGTTATGATGAAGAAGTTATCCCACTTTTAACCGAAGTGATTCCAGTTTTCCCTGTTTGGAGATTTGGCAATTTCTTCTTGATACAAATAAAACCAGAATGAATCACGATGTAAGAAACTTGATTTGGACTCATAAATCAGTGTAGAATCATCCTGAAGTTGAATCAATATCATTGGAGTTATGATGAAGAAGTTATCCCACTTTTAACCGAAGTGATTCCAGTTTGCCCTGTTTGGAGATTTGGGAATTTATTCTTGATACTAATAAAACCAGAATGAATCACGATGTAAGAAGCTTGATTTGGACTCATTAATCAGTGTAGAATCACCCTGAAGTTGAATCAATATCATTGGAGTTATGATGAAGAAGTTATCCCACTTTTAACCGAAGTGATTCCAGTTTGCCCTGTTTGGAGATTTGGCAATTTCTTCTTGATACAAATAAAACCAGAATGAATCACGATGTAAGAAGCTTGATTTGGACTCATTAATCAGTGTAGAATCATCCTGAAGTTGAATCAATATCATTGGAGTTATGATGAAGAAGTTATCCCACTTTTAACCGAAGTGATTCCAGTTTGCCCTGTTTGGAGATTTGGCAATTTCTTCTTGATACTAATAAAACCAGAATGAATCACGATGTAAGAAGCTTGATTTGGACTCATAAATCAGTGTCGAATCACCCTGAAGTTGACTCAAGATCATAGGAGTTATGATGAAGAAGTTATCCCACTTTTAACCGAAGTGATTCCAGTTTGCCCTGTTTGGAGATTTGGAATTTCTTCTTGATACTAATAAAACCAGAATGAATCACGATGTAAGAAGCTTGATTTGGACTCATAAATCAGTGTCGAATCACCCTGAAGTTGACTCAATATCATTGGAGTTATGATGAAGAAGTTATCCCACTTTTAACCGAAGTGATTCCAGTTTGCCCTGTTTGGAGATTTGGGAATTTATTCTTGATACTAATAAAACCAGAATGAATCACGATGTAAGAAGCTTGATTTGGACTCATTAATCAGTGTAGAATCACCCTGAAGTTGAATCAATATCATTGGAGTTATGATGAAGAAGTTATCCCACTTTTAACCGAAGTGATTCCAGTTTGCCCTGTTTGGAGATTTGGAATTTTTCTTGATACTAATAAAACCAGAATGAATCACGATGTAAGAAGCTTGATTTGGACTCATTAATCAGTGTAGAATCACCCTGAAGTTGAATCAATATCATTGGAGTTATGATGAAGAAGTTATCCCACTTTTAACCGAAGTGATTCCAGTTTGCCCTGTTTGGAGATTTGGCAATTTCTTCTTGATACAAATAAAACCAGAATGAATCACGATGTAAGAAACTTGATTTGGACTCATAAATCAGTGTAGAATCATCCTGAAGTTGAATCAATATCATTGGAGTTATGATGAAGAAGTTATCCCACTTTTAACCGAAGTGATTCCAGTTTGCCCTGTTTGGAGATTTGGGAATTTATTCTTGATACTAATAAAACCAGAATGAATCACGATGTAAGAAGCTTGATTTGGACTCATTAATCAGTGTAGAATCACCCTGAAGTTGAATCAATATCATTGGAGTTATGATGAAGAAGTTATCCCACTTTTAACCGAAGTGATTCCAGTTTGCCCTGTTTGGAGATTTGGCAATTTCTTCTTGATACTAATAAAACCAGAATGAATCACGATGTAAGAAGCTTGATTTGGACTCATAAATCAGTGTAGAATCACCCTGAAGTTGAATCAATATCATTGGAGTTATGATGAAGAAGTTATCCCACTTTTAACCGAAGTGATTCCAGTTTGCCCTGTTTGGAGATTTGGAATTTATTCTTGATACTAATAAAACCAGAATGAATCACGATGTAAGAAGCTTGATTTGGACTCATTAATCAGTGTAGAATCACCCTGAAGTTGAATCAATATCATTGGAGTTATGATGAAGAAGTTATCCCACTTTTAACCGAAGTGATTCCAGTTTGCCCTGTTTGGAGATTTGGCAATTTCTTCTTGATACTAATAAAACCAGAATGAATCACGATGTAAGAAGCTTGATTTGGACTCATAAATCAGTGTAGAATCACCCTGAAGTTGAATCAATATCATTGGAGTTATGATGAAGAAGTTATCCCACTTTTAACCGAAGTGATTCCAGTTTGCCCTGTTTGGAGATTTGGCAATTTATTCTTGATACTAATAAAACCAGAATGAATCACGATGTAAGAAGCTTGATTTGGACTCATTAATCAGTGTAGAATCACCCTGAAGTTGAATCAATATCATTGGAGTTATGATGAAGAAGTTATCCCACTTTTAACCGAAGTGATTCCAGTTTGCCCTGTTTGGAGATTTGGAATTTATTCTTGATACTAATAAAACCAGAATGAATCACGATGTAAGAAGCTTGATTTGGACTCATTAATCAGTGTAGAATCACCCTGAAGTTGAATCAATATCATTGGAGTTATGATGAAGAAGTTATCCCACTTTTAACCGAAGTGATTCCAGTTTGCCCTGTTTGGAGATTTGGCAATTTCTTCTTGATACTAATAAAACCAGAATGAATCACGATGTAAGAAGCTTGATTTGGACTCATAAATCAGTGTAGAATCATCCTGAAGTTGAATCAATATCATTGGAGTTATGATGAAGAAGTTATCCCACTTTTAACCGAAGTGATTCCAGTTTGCCCTGTTTGGAGATTTGGCAATTTCTTCTTGATACTAATAAAACCAGAATGAATCACGATGTAAGAAGCTTGATTTGGACTCATTAATCAGTGTAGAATCACCCTGAAGTTGAATCAATATCATTGGAGTTATGATGAAGAAGTTATCCCACTTTTAACCGAAGTGATTCCAGTTTGCCCTGTTTGGAGATTTGGCAATTTCTTCTTGATACTAATAAAACCAGAATGAATCACGATGTAAGAAGCTTGATTTGGACTCATTAATCAGTGTAGAATCACCCTGAAGTTGAATCAATATCATTGGAGTTATGATGAAGAAGTTATCCCACTTTTAACCGAAGTGATTCCAGTTTGCCCTGTTTGGAGATTTGGCAATTTCTTCTTGATACTAATAAAACCAGAATGAATCACGATGTAAGAAGCTTGATTTGGACTCATTAATCAGTGTAGAATCACCCTGAAGTTGAATCAATATCATTGGAGTTATGATGAAGAAGTTATCCCACTTTTAACCGAAGTGATTCCAGTTTGCCCTGTTTGGAGATTTGGCAATTTCTTCTTGATACTAATAAAACCAGAATGAATCACGATGTAAGAAGCTTGATTTGGACTCATAAATCAGTGTAGAATCACCCTGAAGTTGAATCAATATCATTGGAGTTATGATGAAGAAGTTATCCCACTTTTAACCGAAGTGATTCCAGTTTGCCCTGTTTGGAGATTTGGCAATTTCTTCTTGATACTAATAAAACCAGAATGAATCACGATGTAAGAAGCTTGATTTGGACTCATAAATCAGTGTAGAATCATCCTGAAGTTGAATCAATATCATTGGAGTTATGATGAAGAAGTTATCCCACTTTTAACCGAAGTGATTCCAGTTTGCCCTGTTTGGAGATTTGGGAATTTATTCTTGATACTAATAAAACCAGAATGAATCACGATGTAAGAAGCTTGATTTGGACTCATAAATCAGTGTCGAATCACCCTGAAGTTGACTCAAGATCATAGGAGTTATGATGAAGAAGTTATCCCACTTTTAACCGAAGTGATTCCAGTTTGCCCTGTTTGGAGATTTGGCAATTTATTCTTGATACTAATAAAACCAGAATGAATCACGATGTAAGAAGCTTGATTTGGACTCATTAATCAGTGTAGAATCACCCTGAAGTTGAATCAATATCATTGGAGTTATGATGAAGAAGTTATCCCACTTTTAACCGAAGTGATTCCAGTTTGCCCTGTTTGGAGATTTGGGAATTTTTCTTGATACTAATAAAACCAGAATGAATCACGATGTAAGAAGCTTGATTTGGACTCATTAATCAGTGTAGAATCACCCTGAAGTTGAATCAATATCATTGGAGTTATGATGAAGAAGTTATCCCACTTTTAACCGAAGTGATTCCAGTTTGCCCTGTTTGGAGATTTGGCAATTTCTTCTTGATACAAATAAAACCAGAATGAATCACGATGTAAGAAGCTTGATTTGGACTCATAAATCAGTGTAGAATCATCCTGAAGTTGAATCAATATCATTGGACTTATGATGAAGAAGTTATCCCACTTTTAACCGAAGTGATTCCAGTTTGCCCTGTTTGGAGATTTGGCAATTTCTTCTTGATACTAATAAAACCAGAATGAATCACGATGTAAGAAGCTTGATTTGGACTCATTAATCAGTGTAGAATCACCCTGAAGTTGAATCAATATCATTGGACTTATGATGAAGAAGTTATCCCACTTTTAACCGAAGTGATTCCAGTTTGCCCTGTTTGGAGATTTGGCAATTTATTCTTGATACAAATAAAACCAGAATGAATCACGATGTAAGAAGCTTGATTTGGACTCATTAATCAGTGTAGAATCACCCTGAAGTTGAATCAATATCATTGGAGTTATGATGAAGAAGTTATCCCACTTTTAACCGAAGTGATTCCAGTTTGCCCTGTTTGGAGATTTGGCAATTTCTTCTTGATACAAATAAAACCAGAATGAATCACGATGTAAGAAGCTTGATTTGGACTCATAAATCAGTGTAGAATCATCCTGAAGTTGAATCAATATCATTGGAGTTATGATGAAGAAGTTATCCCACTTTTAACCGAAGTGATTCCAGTTTGCCCTGTTTGGAGATTTGGGAATTTATTCTTGATACTAATAAAACCAGAATGAATCACGATGTAAGAAGCTTGATTTGGACTCATTAATCAGTGTAGAATCACCCTGAAGTTGAATCAATATCATTGGAGTTATGATGAAGAAGTTATCCCACTTTTAACCGAAGTGATTCCAGTTTGCCCTGTTTGGAGATTTGGCAATTTCTTCTTGATACTAATAAAACCAGAATGAATCACGATGTAAGAAGCTTGATTTGGACTCATAAATCAGTGTAGAATCACCCTGAAGTTGAATCAATATCATTGGAGTTATGATGAAGAAGTTATCCCACTTTTAACCGAAGTGATTCCAGTTTGCCCTGTTTGGAGATTTGGGAATTTATTCTTGATACTAATAAAACCAGAATGAATCACGATGTAAGAAGCTTGATTTGGACTCATTAATCAGTGTAGAATCACCCTGAAGTTGAATCAATATCATTGGAGTTATGATGAAGAAGTTATCCCACTTTTAACCGAAGTGATTCCAGTTTGCCCTGTTTGGAGATTTGGCAATTTCTTCTTGATACAAATAAAACCAGAATGAATCACGATGTAAGAAGCTTGATTTGGACTCATAAATCAGTGTAGAATCATCCTGAAGTTGAATCAATATCATTGGAGTTATGATGAAGAAGTTATCCCACTTTTAACCGAAGTGATTCCAGTTTGCCCTGTTTGGAGATTTGGGAATTTATTCTTGATACTAATAAAACCAGAATGAATCACGATGTAAGAAGCTTGATTTGGACTCATAATCAGTGTAGAATCACCCTGAAGTTGAATCAATATCATTGGAGTTATGATGAAGAAGTTATCCCACTTTTAACCGAAGTGATTCCAGTTTGCCCTGTTTGGAGATTTGGCAATTTATTCTTGATACTAATAAAACCAGAATGAATCACGATGTAAGAAGCTTGATTTGGACTCATAAATCAGTGTAGAATCACCCTGAAGTTGAATCAATATCATTGGAGTTATGATGAAGAAGTTATCCCACTTTTAACCGAAGTGATTCCAGTTTGCCCTGTTTGGAGATTTGGCAATTTCTTCTTGATACTAATAAAACCAGAATGAATCACGATGTAAGAAGCTTGATTTGGACTCATAAATCAGTGTAGAATCACCCTGAAGTTGAATCAATATCATTGGAGTTATGATGAAGAAGTTATCCCACTTTTAACCGAAGTGATTCCAGTTTGCCCTGTTTGGAGATTTGGCAATTTCTTCTTGATACTAATAAAACCAGAATGAATCACGATGTAAGAAGCTTGATTTGGACTCATAAATCAGTGTAGAATCACCCTGAAGTTGAATCAATATCATTGGAGTTATGATGAAGAAGTTATCCCACTTTTAACCGAAGTGATTCCAGTTTGCCCTGTTTGGAGATTTGGCAATTTATTCTTGATACTAATAAAACCAGAATGAATCACGATGTAAGAAGCTTGATTTGGACTCATAAATCAGTGTAGAATCACCCTGAAGTTGAATCAATATCATTGGAGTTATGATGAAGAAGTTATCCCACTTTTAACCGAAGTGATTCCAGTTTGCCCTGTTTGGAGATTTGGCAATTTCTTCTTGATACTAATAAAACCAGAATGAATCACGATGTAAGAAGCTTGATTTGGACTCATAAATCAGTGTAGAATCACCCTGAAGTTGAATCAATATCATTGGAGTTATGATGAAGAAGTTATCCCACTTTTAACCGAAGTGATTCCAGTTTGCCCTGTTTGGAGATTTGGCAATTTCTTCTTGATACAAATAAAACCAGAATGAATCACGATGTAAGAAGCTTGATTTGGACTCATAAATCAGTGTAGAATCACCCTGAAGTTGAATCAATATCATTGGAGTTATGATGAAGAAGTTATCCCACTTTTAACCGAAGTGATTCCAGTTTGCCCTGTTTGGAGATTTGGAATTTATTCTTGATACTAATAAAACCAGAATGAATCACGATGTAAGAAGCTTGATTTGGACTCATTAATCAGTGTAGAATCACCCTGAAGTTGAATCAATATCATTGGAGTTATGATGAAGAAGTTATCCCACTTTTAACCGAAGTGATTCCAGTTTGCCCTGTTTGGAGATTTGGCAATTTCTTCTTGATACTAATAAAACCAGAATGAATCACGATGTAAGAAGCTTGATTTGGACTCATAAATCAGTGTAGAATCACCCTGAAGTTGAATCAATATCATTGGAGTTATGATGAAGAAGTTATCCCACTTTTAACCGAAGTGATTCCAGTTTGCCCTGTTTGGAGATTTGGCAATTTCTTCTTGATACTAATAAAACCAGAATGAATCACGATGTAAGAAGCTTGATTTGGACTCATAAATCAGTGTAGAATCACCCTGAAGTTGAATCAATATCATTGGAGTTATGATGAAGAAGTTATCCCACTTTTAACCGAAGTGATTCCAGTTTGCCCTGTTTGGAGATTTGGCAATTTCTTCTTGATACTAATAAAACCAGAATGAATCACGATGTAAGAAGCTTGATTTGGACTCATAAATCAGTGTAGAATCACCCTGAAGTTGAATCAATATCATTGGAGTTATGATGAAGAAGTTATCCCACTTTTAACCGAAGTGATTCCAGTTTGCCCTGTTTGGAGATTTGGGAATTTATTCTTGATACTAATAAAACCAGAATGAATCACGATGTAAGAAGCTTGATTTGGACTCATTAATCAGTGTAGAATCACCCTGAAGTTGAATCAATATCATTGGAGTTATGATGAAGAAGTTATCCCACTTTTAACCGAAGTGATTCCAGTTTGCCCTGTTTGGAGATTTGGAATTTTTCTTGATACTAATAAAACCAGAATGAATCACGATGTAAGAAGCTTGATTTGGACTCATTAATCAGTGTAGAATCACCCTGAAGTTGAATCAATATCATTGGAGTTATGATGAAGAAGTTATCCCACTTTTAACCGAAGTGATTCCAGTTTGCCCTGTTTGGAGATTTGGCAATTTCTTCTTGATACAAATAAAACCAGAATGAATCACGATGTAAGAAACTTGATTTGGACTCATAAATCAGTTTAGAATCATCCTGAAGTTGAATCAATATCATTGGACTTATGATGAAGAAGTTATCCCACTTTTAACCGAAGTGATTCCAGTTTGCCCTGTTTGGAGATTTGGGAATTTATTCTTGATACTAATAAAACCAGAATGAATCACGATGTAAGAAGCTTGATTTGGACTCATTAATCAGTGTAGAATCACCCTGAAGTTGAATCAATATCATTGGAGTTATGATGAAGAAGTTATCCCACTTTTAACCGAAGTGATTCCAGTTTGCCCTGTTTGGAGATTTGGCAATTTCTTCTTGATACTAATAAAACCAGAATGAATCACGATGTAAGAAGCTTGATTTGGACTCATAAATCAGTGTAGAATCACCCTGAAGTTGAATCAATATCATTGGACTTATGATGAAGAAGTTATCCCACTTTTAACCGAAGTGATTCCAGTTTGCCCTGTTTGGAGATTTGGGAATTTATTCTTGATACTAATAAAACCAGAATGAATCACGATGTAAGAAGCTTGATTTGGACTCATTAATCAGTGTAGAATCACCCTGAAGTTGAATCAATATCATTGGAGTTATGATGAAGAAGTTATCCCACTTTTAACCGAAGTGATTCCAGTTTGCCCTGTTTGGAGATTTGGCAATTTCTTCTTGATACTAATAAAACCAGAATGAATCACGATGTAAGAAGCTTGATTTGGACTCATAAATCAGTGTAGAATCACCCTGAAGTTGAATCAATATCATTGGAGTTATGATGAAGAAGTTATCCCACTTTTAACCGAAGTGATTCCAGTTTGCCCTGTTTGGAGATTTGGCAATTTCTTCTTGATACTAATAAAACCAGAATGAATCACGATGTAAGAAGCTTGATTTGGACTCATTAATCAGTGTAGAATCACCCTGAAGTTGAATCAATATCATTGGAGTTATGATGAAGAAGTTATCCCACTTTTAACCGAAGTGATTCCAGTTTGCCCTGTTTGGAGATTTGGGAATTTCTTCTTGATACTAATAAAACCAGAATGAATCACGATGTAAGAAGCTTGATTTGGACTCATAAATCAGTGTAGAATCACCCTGAAGTTGAATCAATATCATTGGAGTTATGATGAAGAAGTTATCCCACTTTTAACCGAAGTGATTCCAGTTTGCCCTGTTTGGAGATTTGGCAATTTCTTCTTGATACTAATAAAACCAGAATGAATCACGATGTAAGAAGCTTGATTTGGACTCATAAATCAGTGTAGAATCACCCTGAAGTTGAATCAATATCATTGGAGTTATGATGAAGAAGTTATCCCACTTTTAACCGAAGTGATTCCAGTTTGCCCTGTTTGGAGATTTGGCAATTTCTTCTTGATACTAATAAAACCAGAATGAATCACGATGTAAGAAGCTTGATTTGGACTCATAAATCAGTGTAGAATCACCCTGAAGTTGAATCAATATCATTGGAGTTATGATGAAGAAGTTATCCCACTTTTAACCGAAGTGATTCCAGTTTGCCCTGTTTGGAGATTTGGCAATTTCTTCTTGATACTAATAAAACCAGAATGAATCACGATGTAAGAAGCTTGATTTGGACTCATAAATCAGTGTAGAATCACCCTGAAGTTGAATCAATATCATTGGAGTTATGATGAAGAAGTTATCCCACTTTTAACCGAAGTGATTCCAGTTTGCCCTGTTTGGAGATTTGGCAATTTCTTCTTGATACTAATAAAACCAGAATGAATCACGATGTAAGAAGCTTGATTTGGACTCATAATCAGTGTAGAATCACCCTGAAGTTGAATCAATATCATTGGAGTTATGATGAAGAAGTTATCCCACTTTTAACCGAAGTGATTCCAGTTTGCCCTGTTTGGAGATTTGGCAATTTCTTCTTGATACTAATAAAACCAGAATGAATCACGATGTAAGAAGCTTGATTTGGACTCATAAATCAGTGTAGAATCACCCTGAAGTTGAATCAATATCATTGGAGTTATGATGAAGAAGTTATCCCACTTTTAACCGAAGTGATTCCAGTTTGCCCTGTTTGGAGATTTGGCAATTTCTTCTTGATACTAATAAAACCAGAATGAATCACGATGTAAGAAGCTTGATTTGGACTCATAAATCAGTGTAGAATCACCCTGAAGTTGAATCAATATCATTGGAGTTATGATGAAGAAGTTATCCCACTTTTAACCGAAGTGATTCCAGTTTGCCCTGTTTGGAGATTTGGCAATTTCTTCTTGATACTAATAAAACCAGAATGAATCACGATGTAAGAAGCTTGATTTGGACTCATAAATCAGTGTAGAATCACCCTGAAGTTGAATCAATATCATTGGAGTTATGATGAAGAAGTTATCCCACTTTTAACCGAAGTGATTCCAGTTTGCCCTGTTTGGAGATTTGGCAATTTCTTCTTGATACTAATAAAACCAGAATGAATCACGATGTAAGAAGCTTGATTTGGACTCATAATCAGTGTAGAATCACCCTGAAGTTGAATCAATATCATTGGAGTTATGATGAAGAAGTTATCCCACTTTTAACCGAAGTGATTCCAGTTTGCCCTGTTTGGAGATTTGGAATTTTTCTTGATACTAATAAAACCAGAATGAATCACGATGTAAGAAGCTTGATTTGGACTCATTAATCAGTGTAGAATCACCCTGAAGTTGAATCAATATCATTGGAGTTATGATGAAGAAGTTATCCCACTTTTAACCGAAGTGATTCCAGTTTGCCCTGTTTGGAGATTTGGCAATTTCTTCTTGATACTAATAAAACCAGAATGAATCACGATGTAAGAAGCTTGATTTGGACTCATAAATCAGTGTAGAATCATCCTGAAGTTGAATCAATATCATTGGACTTATGATGAAGAAGTTATCCCACTTTTAACCGAAGTGATTCCAGTTTGCCCTGTTTGGAGATTTGGCAATTTCTTCTTGATACTAATAAAACCAGAATGAATCACGATGTAAGAAGCTTGATTTGGACTCATTAATCAGTGTAGAATCACCCTGAAGTTGAATCAATATCATTGGAGTTATGATGAAGAAGTTATCCCACTTTTAACCGAAGTGATTCCAGTTTGCCCTGTTTGGAGATTTGGCAATTTCTTCTTGATACTAATAAAACCAGAATGAATCACGATGTAAGAAGCTTGATTTGGACTCATTAATCAGTGTAGAATCACCCTGAAGTTGAATCAATATCATTGGAGTTATGATGAAGAAGTTATCCCACTTTTAACCGAAGTGATTCCAGTTTGCCCTGTTTGGAGATTTGGGAATTTATTCTTGATACTAATAAAACCAGAATGAATCACGATGTAAGAAGCTTGATTTGGACTCATTAATCAGTGTAGAATCACCCTGAAGTTGAATCAATATCATTGGAGTTATGATGAAGAAGTTATCCCACTTTTAACCGAAGTGATTCCAGTTTGCCCTGTTTGGAGATTTGGAATTTATTCTTGATACTAATAAAACCAGAATGAATCACGATGTAAGAAGCTTGATTTGGACTCATTAATCAGTGTAGAATCACCCTGAAGTTGAATCAATATCATTGGAGTTATGATGAAGAAGTTATCCCACTTTTAACCGAAGTGATTCCAGTTTGCCCTGTTTGGAGATTTGGCAATTTCTTCTTGATACTAATAAAACCAGAATGAATCACGATGTAAGAAGCTTGATTTGGACTCATAAATCAGTGTAGAATCATCCTGAAGTTGAATCAATATCATTGGAGTTATGATGAAGAAGTTATCCCACTTTTAACCGAAGTGATTCCAGTTTGCCCTGTTTGGAGATTTGGCAATTTCTTCTTGATACTAATAAAACCAGAATGAATCACGATGTAAGAAGCTTGATTTGGACTCATAAATCAGTGTAGAATCACCCTGAAGTTGAATCAATATCATTGGAGTTATGATGAAGAAGTTATCCCACTTTTAACCGAAGTGATTCCAGTTTGCCCTGTTTGGAGATTTGGCAATTTCTTCTTGATACTAATAAAACCAGAATGAATCACGATGTAAGAAGCTTGATTTGGACTCATAAATCAGTGTCGAATCACCCTGAAGTTGAATCAATATCATAGGAGTTATGATGAAGAAGTTATCCCACTTTTAACCGAAGTGATTCCAGTTTGCCCTGTTTGGAGATTTGGCAATTTCTTCTTGATACTAATAAAACCAGAATGAATCACGATGTAAGAAGCTTGATTTGGACTCATAAATCAGTGTAGAATCACCCTGAAGTTGAATCAATATCATTGGAGTTATGATGAAGAAGTTATCCCACTTTTAACCGAAGTGATTCCAGTTTGCCCTGTTTGGAGATTTGGAATTTCTTCTTGATACTAATAAAACCAGAATGAATCACGATGTAAGAAGCTTGATTTGGACTCATTAATCAGTGTAGAATCACCCTGAAGTTGAATCAATATCATTGGAGTTATGATGAAGAAGTTATCCCACTTTTAACCGAAGTGATTCCAGTTTGCCCTGTTTGGAGATTTGGCAATTTCTTCTTGATACTAATAAAACCAGAATGAATCACGATGTAAGAAGCTTGATTTGGACTCATAAATCAGTGTAGAATCACCCTGAAGTTGAATCAATATCATTGGAGTTATGATGAAGAAGTTATCCCACTTTTAACCGAAGTGATTCCAGTTTGCCCTGTTTGGAGATTTGGCAATTTCTTCTTGATACTAATAAAACCAGAATGAATCACGATGTAAGAAGCTTGATTTGGACTCATAAATCAGTGTAGAATCACCCTGAAGTTGAATCAATATCATTGGAGTTATGATGAAGAAGTTATCCCACTTTTAACCGAAGTGATTCCAGTTTGCCCTGTTTGGAGATTTGGCAATTTCTTCTTGATACTAATAAAACCAGAATGAATCACGATGTAAGAAGCTTGATTTGGACTCATTAATCAGTGTAGAATCATCCCTGAAGTTGAATCAATATCATTGGAGTTATGATGAAGAAGTTATCCCACTTTTAACCGAAGTGATTCCAGTTTGCCCTGTTTGGAGATTTGGCAATTTATTCTTGATACTAATAAAACCAGAATGAATCACGATGTAAGAAGCTTGATTTGGACTCATAATCAGTGTAGAATCACCCTGAAGTTGAATCAATATCATTGGAGTTATGATGAAGAAGTTATCCCACTTTTAACCGAAGTGATTCCAGTTTGCCCTGTTTGGAGATTTGGCAATTTCTTCTTGATACTAATAAAACCAGAATGAATCACGATGTAAGAAGCTTGATTTGGACTCATTAATCAGTGTAGAATCACCCTGAAGTTGAATCAAGATCATAGGAGTTATGATGAAGAAGTTATCCCACTTTTAACCGAAGTGATTCCAGTTTGCCCTGTTTGGAGATTTGGCAATTTCTTCTTGATACTAATAAAACCAGAATGAATCACGATGTAAGAAGCTTGATTTGGACTCATAAATCAGTGTAGAATCATCCTGAAGTTGAATCAATATCATTGGAGTTATGATGAAGAAGTTATCCCACTTTTAACCGAAGTGATTCCAGTTTGCCCTGTTTGGAGATTTGGCAATTTCTTCTTGATACAAATAAAACCAGAATGAATCACGATGTAAGAAACTTGATCTGGACTCATAAATCAGTTTAGAATCATCCTGAAGTTGAATCAATATCATTGGACTTATGATGAAGAAGTTATCCCACTTTTAACCGAAGTGATTCCAGTTTGCCCTGTTTGGAGATTTGGCAATTTATTCTTGATACTAATAAAACCAGAATGAATCACGATGTAAGAAGCTTGATTTGGACTCATAAATCAGTGTCGAATCACCCTGAAGTTGACTCAAGATCATAGGAGTTATGATGAAGAAGTTATCCCACTTTTAACCGAAGTGATTCCAGTTTGCCCTGTTTGGAGATTTGGCAATTTATTCTTGATACTAATAAAACCAGAATGAATCACGATGTAAGAAGCTTGATTTGGACTCATTAATCAGTGTAGAATCACCCTGAAGTTGAATCAATATCATTGGAGTTATGATGAAGAAGTTATCCCACTTTTAACCGAAGTGATTCCAGTTTGCCCTGTTTGGAGATTTGGCAATTTCTTCTTGATACTAATAAAACCAGAATGAATCACGATGTAAGAAGCTTGATTTGGACTCATAAATCAGTGTAGAATCACCCTGAAGTTGAATCAATATCATTGGAGTTATGATGAAGAAGTTATCCCACTTTTAACCGAAGTGATTCCAGTTTGCCCTGTTTGGAGATTTGGCAATTTCTTCTTGATACTAATAAAACCAGAATGAATCACGATGTAAGAAGCTTTGATTTGGACTCATAAATCAGTGTAGAATCACCCTGAAGTTGAATCAATATCATTGGAGTTATGATGAAGAAGTTATCCCACTTTTAACCGAAGTGATTCCAGTTTGCCCTGTTTGGAGATTTGGCAATTTCTTCTTGATACTAATAAAACCAGAATGAATCACGATGTAAGAAACTTGATTTGGACTCATAAATCAGTTTAGAATCATCCTGAAGTTGAATCAATATCATTGGAGTTATGATGAAGAAGTTATCCCACTTTTAACCGAAGTGATTCCAGTTTGCCCTGTTTGGAGATTTGGAATTTATTCTTGATACTAATAAAACCAGAATGAATCACGATGTAAGAAGCTTGATTTGGACTCATTAAATCAGTGTAGAATCACCCTGAAGTTGAATCAATATCATTGGAGTTATGATGAAGAAGTTATCCCACTTTTAACCGAAGTGATTCCAGTTTGCCCTGTTTGGAGATTTGGAATTTATTCTTGATACTAATAAAACCAGAATGAATCACGATGTAAGAAGCTTGATTTGGACTCATTAATCAGTGTAGAATCACCCTGAAGTTGAATCAATATCATTGGAGTTATGATGAAGAAGTTATCCCACTTTTAACCGAAGTGATTCCAGTTTGTCCTGTTTGGAGATTTGGCAATTTCTTCTTGATACAAATAAAACCAGAATGAATCACGATGTAAGAAGCTTGATTTGGACTCATAAATCAGTGTAGAATCATCCTGAAGTTGAATCAATATCATTGGACTTATGATGAAGAAGTTATCCCACTTTTAACCGTAGTGATTCCAGTTTACCCTGTTTGGAGATTTGGGAATTTCTTCTTGATACAAATAAAACCAGAATGAATCACAATGTAAGAACCTTGATTTGGACTCATTAATCAGTTTAGAATCACCCTGAAGTTGAATCAATATCATTGGGTTATGATGAAGAAGTATCCCACTTTTAACCGAAGTGATTCCAGTTTTCCCTATTTGGAGATTTGCCAATTTCTTCTTGATACAAATAAAACCAGAATGAATCACGATGTAAGAAGCTTGATTTGGACTCATTAATCAGTGTAGAATCATCCTGAAGTTGAATCAATATCATTGGAGTTATGATGAAGAAGTTATCCCACTTTTAACCGAAGTGATTCCAGTTTGCCCTGTTTGGAGATTTGGCAATTTCTTCTTGATACTAATAAAACCAGAATGAATCACGATGTAAGAAGCTTGATTTGGACTCATAAATCAGTGTCGAATCACCCTGAAGTTGACTCAAGATCATAGGAGTTATGATGAAGAAGTTATCCCACTTTTAACCGAAGTGAATCTAGTTTGCCCTGTTTGGAGATTTGGGAATTTATTCTTGATACTAATAAAACCCAGAATGAATCACGATGTAAGAAGCTTGATTTGGAATAATTAATCAGTGTATGATGAACCCCTGGTGAGGAGATCCTTTTGTCCCTGATACTTTTGAAGGAAGATCTGATGGTTTGAAGGATAGATGATGATGGTTTTGATGGATAGAAGTAGATATGGATGATGAACTTCAGAGATGACCTATGGAATGATCAGATCTTGTGTAGATGTGTCCTTGATCAAGAGAATGAACTCTGTTTTCGATCAAAGACAGGTTTTGCTTGCAGAGAATGAACTCCTAGCAATCAGTGTTCATGGATGAACAAGGGATTCACAGATTTAGAGAGAATTTTGATAAAAAGGTGAATGAATCTTATTCTGGTCGTCCATCTCTTTATATAGGAGTTACAAGTTGTAGAAATGAAAAGACAAAGTGTAGAAAATAAGAAACTTAGAAACTAGGAATGTAGACTTGATTTTGGACCAGAATAAGGTTTTGTTGAATGTCTCTTTGCCTGACCACGACCTTGAATTTCTTGCTGACTCCCTCTTGGTATTCTTGGTGAGAATGGGCTTGAAATGGACTGAACAAAGGGCTGGTCGAATTTGGCTTGAAACAAACTGATAATGAATTTGTTATGAACTCTCCATGGGCTGCAATACTTCTTCTTGGGAAACTTGATCCAAAACACATCCAAATGGTTTCTTGGACTTGAATTTCGTGGCTGATTCATCAGAAAGAGATAATGGATCCTTAACTTTGGGTTTGAACTTCTTTTAGGCTGAGAGAAACAAATCTGATCCATCTTTTTTTTTGGACCAAAAATCACTTGTCCAGCAAGGTCCATGGCAGCTTCATTGTCACTCTCATTCAGCTCAGATCGTCCTTGTGTAGTGTCACCTCAGCTGGTTCAGCTCCAAGTTCAGCTCTAA
>CAJHQQ010004113.1:0-32639 GCA_905132885.1 Moricandia moricandioides
TTCTAAGTGTGCTTTGAAACCCCATTATTTTATATATGCATTTTATTCAGATTATTATTTTTACTTCAGTTATGTATGAGTAGGTATCAACTAGGCTTAGGGTTTATCAATGGTACTGATGGATTAGCCGAACAGTAGAATTGTTAATGTCATTATTAGATCTATTAATAAAATTGTGTTTATTGCTTGTGTTCTAGAGTAGCTAACTAGAACCCTGATAATAGGATATTTAGGCGCAAGAGAGAGCATGGTCTACTACCTGAATCCATTCTATTGAGCTAGGTTGCTAGAAACAAACGAGAGTTGATTTAGTCAATCTTGTGAACTTATTGAACTAGGTTATAATGCTTGACTCACGAAACCATCGATCGACGCAGGATCATTGCCATCGATCGACGGTCATTCCATGTAAACAAGCGAGAGCTTAGACATTGGACTTAGTCAATAGATTAGGCGCGCATGCGAGAGCGGGTGTCTTTTACATTAGATTTTGAGTTCCATGATTAAATACCTTTAACTTCTATCTACTATAATCCACTTGCCTGAAACCCTAGATCTAGCATATTTCCATATTTACATTACTAGCATATTTCCATATCTACATTTTTAGTATATTTCCATATTTACATTACTAGTATACTTCCATATTTACATTATTAGCATATTTCTATATTGCATCTATACCTTCTAATAAGGAATATTTCCTTGACCTGATTACTTGTTACCAATATATATAGTTACCTAGCTTATTCTTTAGAATTAAGAAATCTATTGTGTGCCATTGCTCTTTGTGGATTCGATCCCTAAGTACTAAACCTGATCACTCTTGACAAGAGTATTATTGTTTTGTTTGTTACGATTATTATTACCCTATTATAACATAAAAACACACCCACATCACAGGGCTAAGAGTCCATATGTCATTTGATCGATACTCCCAAGGTAAAGCCTGCAGTTTTATTTTATGCAAAGAAACGAAATTAGTTGTGGGGCGAGTCAGACTAGTATTCGCTAAGTTTCTGATAGAATGGATTTGGTTACTATACTAGGATAGGGTATATAAAGTTTCTCTGTGATTGACTTGATAGGATGTGGTTGCAATAAAGAAGGGTGACAGTTATACTTAGACATTATGTGAGTCTTCGCTTTTCAAAACCTCTTTCGAAGGCTTGTTTGCTCGAGGACAAGCAAAAGGCTAAGTATGGGGGAGTTGGTATAGCCTATTTATTACCAGTTTTAGGCTATGTTATAGGCTCTATTTAGGGTCTATTATGTGTGTCTAGGCTATGTTTTATGGTCTTTACAGGTCCAGGTACATTTTGGAGATATATGGAGATAATTGGAGCTTTTGGAGCATTTAGAGGAGAATAATTTGTAGCTGATCATTGAGACAGTCGAAGTACAAGACTGTCGTCGATCGATGACACAACCTTGGCGTCGACCAATGTTACATGACCAATATCAATCGATGCTGAACACTTTCCATCGATCGATAATCAATACATAGACAGCCGATTTCAAGTCCAAGTTAGAGACAGGACACAAGATTACGAGATTACGCGGACGAGTTTGACCTAGATTTAAGTGTTTTACATTTGTGCTTTATGTATTACACACAAAGAGTTGCGTTGGAGAGAGTGGAGTTTTCTAAGATATTTTTATAGCTTTTAGAGGAGAAGATTCATAACTCCTTAGGGAGATTTGTATTGGAACCCCAATATTTTATCTATGCATTATATTCAGACTATTGTTCTTACTTTAATTATGTCTAGGTATTTATCAAATAGATTTAGGGTTGAATGATAGTAATCATGGATTGGCCCAAAAGTAGGATTGCTAGGTTAAGTTAATATCCATCAACTGATTTGTGCTTAATTCTTGCATTCTAGAGTAGCTAATTCGGGTCTCGAGAGTAGGACATGGACAACTACGAGAGTAGATTTTGTGCCAGAATAGACTCCATTGAACTAGGTTGTTTGGTGCATGCGAGAGATGGTCTAATTAACTTGGTGAGCATATAAAATATCTTTCACACTGCCTTCTGATTTCACCGTCGATCGACATCAGGCCTTAGCCGTCGATCGATGGTCTTTCCTTTTGCTTTCATACGAGAGTTGGAGTTAAAAGGGTCAAAATAATTAATATTTGAGTTCTAGAATATTTACATTTCTGTGCTTCCTATTCTCTATAATCCATTAAGCTAGAAACCCTAGATCTAGCATATTTACATTTGCATCTAGTTAGTCTATTATCATATTTCCATATTTACATTATTTGCATATTTCCATATTGCATCTATACCTTCTAATATGGAATATTTTCTTAAACTGATTACTTGTTACCACTATATAAATCACCTAGATTAGTCTTTAGAAATAAGAAATCTATTGTGTGCCATTGCTCTCTATGGATTCGATCCCTAAGTACTACAACTGATTAAGGTTTAATTTCATTCTTAACTGGTTTGGATATTTATACCCTGCTAGACCAATAAAGAACACACATGTCAGAACTTTACGATAACAACCACAAAGACTCATTTCCCGAATGAAGTTCATGGTTATTGTATAAACGACAAAGGTTAATTCAACACCACAGTTTTCTAAACTATACGAGAAGTGTGAACTTCCTAGCTAAATCGACGTCGTATCATTAAACGATCATTCAAAGAAATCATAAAAAGCTTTAAATCGAAATACGGCCCAAAGAGGCCTAGAACGCGGCTAAATACCCACTTGCGATTTCATATGAACCTAGCAATGTTATGGCGACGTATATTTACTCGCAGAAGAAGATAAGTCTCGTGAGATCGAAAGATAAATGACAAGTTTCCAAGAAAATGATGAAGATCGAGATAAAAAGGAATGTTTCCGCGAAGCGATAAAATCGACCTAGGGGTAAAAAGGAAAGAGGAACCGACCCATAAAGCATATATAAGGGGAGCTAAAGCTAATGTCAAGGGGATCAGAATATTTAGACCTAGAGAAGCTCTGTTAGCTTATAAGAACTTAAAACTTAGGTGGCTAGAAGGACAGAGTTATACTCAGACTTTTCTTAATCTTTGTTCGACGATTCTGATTTCCTTAGACTCTACAACTCATTGCACTTAGCAACCCTAAGTTTTTTTCTCGACAAGCTCGGTCACTCGATTACCAGACAAAATTGCTCCGGCAGTTCGATCTCTTGGTCCACTCTTTTAATTGAACTACGTTGATCCTCGAAAGGGGTACGTAGGCAGCCTTTCTTAAGGTTCAGTCCCAAATCCTTCAATCCTTTTCCGTTTATTGCTAAGCGAGTTGCAGCCACATAGATTTCTCTCGATATAGGTGGTAGAGCTAGCAAATTTAGTCTTTTTACTTGTTGTGTTATACGAATTCCTTTGTGATCCTGTTTCCAGACAAGTTTCATGTGCATTTTTGTCTCTGAAGCACTCGTACGCAAATTCATAATTAAGATATATTGTTTTTTGAATTCGTTTTGTTATATTTTCATGTTTTCAAAGGTTATTTGATTACGTGTCGTTGGCTGTCGACGAGAATCCGGGACCACTGTGTGAATTTTGATTCCCATAGTTTAGCTCTAGAAGGAGGGAGGTACGGATTACTCTAACTTATGGCCACAAACGCTTGATCGAAACGATGTCTGGATATACGAAATACAATACCATAGCTCCCAAAAATGCTGGTAAAACAACTCCAGCAGTGACGGCTCCCATCGCCAAAACTTATGCAAACGCCGCAATGCTTGAAAAATCAAAAAACCTTGTCGCGACTTTTCGCCACTGGCGGAGCACCGAAACGAGCTCGCGATTGCTCTCACTAAACAGAAAGGGAAATGATAAAATCTATCAAACCCCATAAAGTTCGTCTCATTATCGAGTTGGAAAAATCTCAGCGCATAAGGGTTCGAGCAAAAGACGTTTTTTCGAAAACTGTTCAGAAAAATAAAACTTGCTCTCCCAAAAATTTCGGAGAAACCCTAGATTACTCACGGAGAAAGGAAGCACAGCAAAGCAGGCGAACAACCCCCACTGTTGTAACTCTTCCAAAAAAATTTCGAAGAAACAAAGTTGATCTCTATTGAATCACTCGAAACCTAAAACGGCTGACGAAAACTAAACTAAGCAAAACAAGAGATCATATCACTCACTGCTAAAACTTTTTCTGAAACCTAAGATTCGTAAAAATTTAAGCTTCGATTCTACGTGACATATTCGGTGAATACTCGATGATTCTCACTTAAACTTAATTCGGAAAAACTACTCAAACTCCCCTCGGATCAATCCTGCGGAAACGAGAAAATCTTCAGTTAAGTTGAATCCCGATAATTAAGCTCATCACAGCCAAAGTTTGACGGCAATAACCCATAAACAAAATTTGGGGATCAGCCACAAAACGTGAGTTTTCCAAAAAAAAACCTGGCTCTCGTACAGCCGAACTCGAAAACACGCTTACATAACGACTTTCATAAAATTAAACTCAACAACATTTTACGAAACAACTCTCGTAAAACTAAAATCATGACATTTCGTGGAGTAACTCTCGTAAAATTAATGCTCAACAACATTTTCCGGAACAGCTTTCCTAAAACAAACGTGACAATATTTTTTTGAACATCGTTCGCAAAGTGAGACGAGTTAGCATTCTATGATACAACTTTCGTAGAAATTTTTTGAAAACCTTTATGAAATGACCGCACCAGAATACCATCAAACTTGAGTTGGACCAAACGAGCAGTCATTTGGATCACCTTTGTGTTCTCCTTTAAATCCTGATCGAAACACTTTTTGTTTCGTCTCAATCTGAGTTTCGGTTGAGATTTTACGATTAAAACAGTTGGATGCACACCGGCCAACTCGACCCGATAGCAAGCTGGATTTATTCCCACCAACTCGCCTCATGGGGAGTTGGTCAATCCCTTATGAGCTTCTCCTTTCTGTTCTCTTTCGCATCTCGATCGAAACTCTTTTTCGTTTCATCTCAATCGGAGTTTCCATTGAGATTTTACGACAAAAAAAGTAAGACTTGCCCAAACTACTTGGCTTGCTCCTACTCTCCCTCTTGGGCATCCTACTCGCCCTTACCTCCATCTTTTCATTCTCCTCCAAATATTGATCAAAACATCTCTTGTTTCGTCTCGATTGGAGTTAGCTTTGGCACATTACGATAAAAACCGCAAACGCTTGTTTTCTCATATGAATTCAAATTGATCGTATAAAACGGCAACAGGGTAACTTAAAACCTTACTCTCCTAACCTATACGAGTATTTTGAACCTTTTTATAAAAATTGACATCGTATCTAAGGCACACTTTCGAAAAAATCGTAAAAACGTTTAAGTGGAAAACTGCCCTAAAACGTGTAAAACACATCTAAAAGCCGACGATTTTTGACAAAATCGAGCCCAATGATATTTTTACGGTCTATCTTTTATTTCTGGGAGAAGATAAAAGTCAAGTTCAGAAGACACGAGAAGAGGAAAGGGAAATGAGCAGGAAAAACGGAGAAGAGGTGAACACAAACCTTCGAGAAAACTAAGGTATGTCCTACTTGGAACTTTTTGAAATCAGACTTGGAATTTTCGTACCAAGGTACTAAGAAATAAAAACGCTTCAGAGATCGCCATACAACTTTAAGGAACTTAAGATCTAGGAGAATTGTCTAGCGAGCTAGGTCTTTGGCATTCTCCTGTCTCGGTCTATTGTTCTGTGACTGTTCAGGCATATCTTGCAAAACAATCTAAACACTCGAAAAACCGAGAAGCGATCGCCACGCATACCCAAATCGCGTCCTAAAGAAAGAAAGAACAAGAAACGCAAACATCGTCTTAAAACCGACTCATTCGTAGCAATTTTATTAAAACCGACATATTCCTAGTCGTCAACCCAAAACTCACCAAGTCATAATCCTAGCGTCGTCTTTAAACCAACCTGGATTGTCGATCATCCAAATCTTCGAAAGAAAAAACGTACACAACCCTTCAAAATATTAGTTCAGCCGTTTTCCTTTGTAGAAAAAAAGGGAGGGAGTAGGTACGTATACTATACTCGTATACTCCCATACTTCAATTTTTTTTTGTCTCTGCATCAAGAAAACGCTTTCGACAAAGCAAACTATCGCAGCTGTAGACAGAAAATCATTTAGGCAATGTGATGCCTCATAAAACCGATCATCCATCATTTTCGTATAACTATAACATTTTATACGGAAGAGCCTACGGGAAAACAAGATCGGTGTCATGAAAACCAACTTCGCAATGCGGAAAGAGAATGAGGTAAACACATTCCTCGTTCGCAGATCAAGAGTAATGTGCGAGAGACATTCTGAACTTACCTTCAATGCTATTCACTCCTCGTAAAACTTACGCGAAAGTTCCTTCGTATAGCCACACCAAGTTATGCGAAGAAACTTTCAGAAACGAACATAGGAAGTTTTACGGAGAAGTGTTTTGGACAATCCACGATTAGTCTAAAAATGCCAAACTGCAAATAGTTATCGTATAATCCAGAATTATAAATCATATGATAAATTCTTAATATCAAGACTTAGTTGTAACCACCAAATGGTTAACGGAAAACTTATACCTGTCGACAACCAACCAATTTCAATTTGTTCCGCAGTTTTCTCTAAACCCACAATGTTTTACAAGTAAAAAGCGGCACATATGGAAAAACTCGTAACAAAGCTTCTAGAGCTATACAAAACATCCTTAACTACACACAAAATTAATCTCGAGGGGGCCGAGTCTTCACAAAGCACAGCGAAGGAAGTCGCACATTCTCAGGGTCAAATTTATGCAATCCATTGGTCCTAATTCCTCGCTAACAAATTAAACAATTTAGCGTTCAGACGTGACCAACAGTTTTGGCTCCGAACACCCGCAAACAAAACAAAATGTTTCTTTGCCATACGGTTAAAACAATACCCTAGCGTTGCCACACATCTTCAAGCCCGCGAACATTTTAAGCATGAAATGCGGCATACGAAAGAAAAACTCAACTTTCGACATAGCTAGACGTCACTGACGCTCGAAGAACTGTTTTTTCGTTAAAACTTTCCGAAACAGAATGCTCAATTTTACAAAACACACACCCTCTCAAACACATTTCTTTCGCGAAATCTCAAAAACGGTAATATCTACCAATATGTCTGTAGCTGATCACGACGAACTCTCAACGTCCTAAACAGAATAAGTTATCTCACAATGATAGCTCTTGTACATCGGACACAAGGATAATAACTCTATAAAAGAAATCCATAATTTTTGGTCAGCACTTTTTGGAGAGTTAAAAATTTTCCTCGAAGAGATGCTCCATTCCGACCATACAATTCGTATTAAGCTGGCAACATATCCCAGACTTTAAAGTTGTACGAAATCAGGTTAAAATCGCAACACGCAAAATGAAAGCCGATTAGTCATCACACAGCCTTAACCAAGAGTAAACCTAAGTCTTGCCCTAAACCCAGCACACTGGTCTCTAACGTCTCAAGGCATGAATACCGAAAGATAAGAGATCCTGAAAGCATGCCTCTTCTTTCACATCTAAATGCTCGCAGAACGTTTTCGCACATCTCGAACGAGCAACGAATAGAACGATATACAAAGAAGAGTTAGGTTATGAGATGACAACTCATAATCTTCCCTCTACACTAAACTAATCGGCACACTCTTAAAATCTTAAATCCTTTCAATAAAAAGATAGTTCAAAGCCATCTAAGGCAGTGATTCAAAGCCACATACGGCCAGTCGCGATAATAGAAACGGCCACATAAGGCCTAAGCATAAATATAAAAACGGCCACACACGGCCCAAAACAACAAAGCATAAAACGGCCACACATGGCCACATATAGATCATAAACAACAGACCATAATCTGGATCCTTCAAGGGACTAATACGAAACTTCCCGACATAGAAAGACCAAACATTCCCTCGAATTGATCCACCTTGACCCCCTCGTCGGTAACTCCGGTCGCGGTCTCCTCCATATCGGGAGAAACTAAGATCGGATCCCAGTATCCCAGCACCTTCTCCTCGAAAGAAGGGACGAGAGTCTCGAAGCCTTCACACTCATCCATGTAGCCGGATATCTTGTTCATCTCGATCTAGAAAACGTAGACGCTAACCGTTGTCCGTGACATGGAACGAACGACTCCACCTTCTTATAGGCAATTTTTGTACTATTCATCCTCAGACTTTCGGCCGATGATGCCGTCTAACTTGCACAACCAGATTATCCGCCCTCAAAAAGCTTCACGTTAAAAGCCAACGGCTTAACGAGTTGGGGGGCTAATTGTTCGGGTCAAAATCTGTCCTGACGAAATTAACGGCTCAAGTCCTCGAAAAATGTTTTCTTCTGATGCTTTGGCTCACGAAACTTTTCAAAGAACAATCACGCCGCAAGGAGCAATTCATTATATGGCGAGTCCCACACGTAACATACGGGTCACCATAAGACGATTCCCGAACACAATGTACAGGTCGCCATATGGCGACCCACCCTCACAAAACAAAGGTCGCCATATGGCGACCTGCACCCAGCAACCACGGGTCGCCATATGGCGACCTGCACCCAGAAACCACGGGTAGCCATATGGAGACCTGCACTCAGCAAGAACGGGTTGCCATATGGTGACCCGCACACGCAAAGCAGGAGTTACCATATGGGGACCTGCACACGCAAGGTACGGGTCGC
This sequence comes from Moricandia moricandioides, assembly GCA_905132885.1. Lineage (NCBI taxonomy): Eukaryota > Viridiplantae > Streptophyta > Magnoliopsida > Brassicales > Brassicaceae > Moricandia > Moricandia moricandioides. Next base: position 8,695 of record CAJHQQ010004113.1, read on the forward strand.
CATATGGTGAACTGCGCACCAAGATTGTGGTTCGCCACATGGAAACCTAAACCATATTGCGACCTAGACCCACACAGTCTGAGTAGCCATATGGCGACCTATGATCTCCGAGTCCGGGTCGCCATATGGCGACCTAGGCTCTCTGAGACCGGCGACCTGACCTTTCAAACACTAGGTTGCCATATGGCGAACTTGGCTCTCCAAGTCTGGGTCGATATATGGAGATATGTGTCTCTCCTTTGTATTCCTATTCGATTCGCGATCAAAATGCTTTTCGGGTCGTCTCGATTCGAGTTTCCGTTGAGATTTTATGATTAAAACAAGTAAGATTCACCAAATAAACCTCGGGTTGCCAAATACAGATCCCAGGTGGCCATATGGCAAGTGAGACCACACCCATTGGATGCTCTCTTGAATCTCGATCGAAATACTCTTCGTTTCATCTCAATCGGAGTTAATGTTGGAACTTTACGATAAAAACCGCGAAGACTCATTTTCTTGGATGAAAATAATCTTTAAAAATTAAAATACTTCGGGAACGGGTCGTTACACGCAGCCCCAATCTCCATTCTCATGAGTACTAAAGAATAAATGTCCAACACCTAATAGGAATATGAGGATAAGATTAGTCTCCGCAATCAAATAACCTCGACAAAAGTTTCGAGAAACAAAAAGGAAAAGCATTCCTATTCGTAGATTCTGAATAAAAACATCATTCGCCCGCAAGAATCATGCTCAAAACTTGTAGGCTTGGGAGCTAACTATTGGGGTGAAAAACGGTAATCTCGAAATCAACGTCTAAGATTGTTACTCTTATGGAAATTTCCCGAAATAATTTCAAAAAGGTCCAAAGTAACCTCGAAATGTCAAAACGTCCTCGCCCTCGTTCAACCCACCAATGCCGAGTAGGACGGACCAGGTACGACTCGCCATATGGCGAGTTGTACGAACCATGTATAGCTCACCATATGGCGAGTAGGACATACCACGTACAACTCGCCATATGGCGAGTAAGACGGACTACATCCAACTCGCCATATGGCTAGTATGACATACAATATGGCGACCAGTATCCCCTTTGGACCTCGATTGAACTGTCTCTTGTTTCGTCTTGATTGGAGTTACCATTAGAACTTTACTATACAAACCGCAAAGAACTGTTTTCCCATATATGTTCATACTGATTGTATAAAACGGTAAAGGTTGACTTAACACCAGAATTTCCTTGAATATACGAGTAATTTGAACTATTTTATTCTCCAATTTATAAATACTACAGTAATAACAAAAATATAGATATTCATATGTTTATAGTCGAAATTATAAATTTCACCGCAAAAAAATTATAGTTCCCAAAATATGCAACACACCTTGACATTGTCCAAACATTAAAAATAAATCAAATAGTACACAGCCACATAGTTTTGGTGTGAGCATCAAATATGGCGAGGTGAGAGTGCGGTGGTTTGTGCATAGGTTGGTGCAATTGCTCGAAATTAAGTATCCATAACAACTGCATGTGCGGGATCTTGATTCCTCAATCCACGGCAATCATCTCCAAACTTTACATGGGAATTTTAGCAATTTGCTACTCCTCAGCACAACGAGCATTTTCTGCTCCTTGTTAACCCTTTCTCAAGAATTTCTACATGAGGTCCAAGTAAGTGGTTTCTTCTGTTAAGCTAAGCACAAAAATTGTACCATCGAACACAGACCATTGTTGAGTAAACTCCAAAAGGATATCTCAGTAGAATGCAATGTAACAATTATATTTAAGCACAAAAAGATAATGCAATCTACACATACCATTGTTGTAACAACCCGATCCCCCGCCGTCCGACCATGGTTCTGACCGGGTGTTATGGACACGCGTCTACTCATATTAGACCGCTCAACTTGTCCTGTTACTGGCCCAGGAGTAAATGGGTTACTAGTGAAGCGGTTCTAGACCAGCCTTTCCGCATGAAACTCTAAACTACTTAATGTGAAACAAGATCTGGCTAGCCACTACTTATCAAATACCAACCCAAACAAATCCATATACTTCTACTTACAGTCTTGCTTATAAGGGAAATGGAAACGAGGGCATGAGTAAATGGGTTACTAGTGAAGCGGTTCTAGACCAGCCTATCCGCATGAAACTCTATACTACTTAATGTGAAACGAGAGCTGGCTAGACACTACAACCAATCAATCAAATGCATCATATGATAACACACAACATCATTTCCATACTTTTCTATCAAGCTAGCGATAAAACAATACAATGAACTCTGTCACTGCTGCACCATAAATTTTACTCGACTCAACTCAACAACTAGACTCGACACCAATCATAACCTACATGCTCACTCAAGGATGTCCCACGTCTTGCCGGCAAGTCCCAAAAGGTCTTACGTGAACCACGGCCTCCCAGCTTCCTAAATGGCTATCGAATTGCAGCATCGTTAGCCCCTTCCGGCTCTTTCTGCCACCTCAGTCCTAATAACCATAATTATACCACGACTCGGCATTGACTCGATCTTATGGAGCCCTTTCACATTTTCTATCCCACATTTCGCGTTCACCGTCTGTTCACGGTTTTATTCACATATCTCATCACATCTCCTTCTAGACGCCACACGTGTTCGGCGTCTCAATCAATAAACATTTGATACTCGGTGTTTTTATGTTTTAACAGGGTATAAATATCCTTAAAAAACTGTCAAATTAATCATTAATCCTTACAAACAAAATAATGGTCTTGCCAAGAGAGATCAGGTGTAGTACTTAGGGATCGAATCCACAGAGAACAATAGCACACAATAGATTGCTTATTTCTAAAGACTAAGCTAGATAATTATATATATTGGTAACAAGTAATCAGGTCAAGAAATATTCCTTATTAGAAGGTATAGATGCAATATAGAAATATGCTAATAATTTAAATAAGGAAATATGATGATAGATTAAGTAGATGCAAATGTAAATATGCTAATAATGTAAATATGGAAATTTGATGATAAATTAACTAGATGCAAATGTAAATATGCTACATCTAAGGTTTCAAGCTTAATGAATTATAGGGAATACGAGGCACAAATATGTAAATATTCTAGAACTCAAATATTAACTATTCTGACCCTTTTAACTCCAACTCTCGTATGCGAGCAAAAGGAAAGACCATCGATCGACGGCTAAGGTCTGGTGTCGATCGACGGTGAAATCAGAAGGAAGTGTGAACGAGATTTAATATGTTCACCAAGAAAATTAGACCAGATCTCGCATGCGCCTAACAACCTAGTTCAATGGAGTCTATTCTTGGCACAGAAGCTACTCTCGTAGTCGTCCATGTCCTACTTTTGGAATCCTAGTTAGCTACTCTAGAATGCAAGCATTAAGCATAACTCAATTGATGGATATTAACTTAACCTAGCTATCCTACATTTGGGCTAATCCATGATTGTAACACCCCCGGACCGTCCTAGGCCGGACTAACCCGAGACGACCCGAGAATGCAACAAGTATAGCTCATTGAATCAGATTAACCAAGAATCAAGAACAAATCAAGACTCTCGACAAACCCATTCCAGTTTGCTATGTCCTTGAGGCCATGGCCTAAGTCTTTGTAACCCGTACCACGGTCTTCGAGTTGTGTCGACTCGAACAAGGTCTTATATCATTCAGCACACAACCACGAATATAAACATTCTTTTATTAATTATAGGTGGAAAGCATCTTACAAAACATTACAAAATATCAGAGTTCGAGCGCTCGGCCTAGTGCCAAAAAAAATTTAAATATATAAATTTGAAAGCTACTCCTTGCTTATGCTTATGCCACTCAAATCTACACCGGTCGCCTACCGTTCCTCTTCCCTCTAAGATTCCCACCTACTGGTTACCTGCATAGTGAAGAGTAAACCTGCAACTACTAATGCAATGCAACTAGTCTCACCACAAAGACCTAACAACACAAAATGCAATCTAGACTCAATCCTAGACTCAACAACACAAAAAAAAACAAACAAAGCGCTCAAAGAATGGAGCCACATGCCACACATCCCGGGATCCCTTCACACCACGGAGTCCTAACCCTCCACCCTGAACACTCCCGACCACAAACACTGGAGTAACATGGTCGGAAAACATCACTCCGAGAATTCGTCATCTCCCAATCTAACCCGGGCCGCATCATCATGCAGCGCTCGTCCATGGGTGCGACCCACTTCACGTGATGAGCCATGGAGAGTAGGTAACTCCACCATTGGAGAATTTGGATTCTCCCAATCTAACCCCGAGATGGCCATACATTCTAGTCTAGGCCCAACACAAAACCAACCAGCATGAGGGAGCTCCGCCTCTAACCTCCATGCAATGCACACCTAGACTAGATGCACAACACACACAAACACGTACTTGTACTAGTCTAGACGCAAACACAAAATACAACCAGCATGAGGGAGAACCACCTCTAACCTCCATGCAAATCTTGGTCTATACCTAGCACAACACAAATCACAAACAAGACACACACTAAACAACTAGTAATGCATGCAACAATATCTACACACCTGACAAGAGAGAGTCTCACTCAAATCTCTTGGGGTTCAACACACTACAACGTCTAGATGCTTATGCAATCCTACATTCATAAGTAAAACATAATATAGACAACACGACAAACAAACACAAAAATCACAACATGTATGAAATTGACACACACTCTCGGCGCCCTGCACAAAACCGATTAAACTCTTGCCCCGGGTCTTCACTTAAGATCCGCCGATCAAACCTCCATACCTGCATACATAAAACACACAAATAAGTCTTCAGAACCCACCTGGTTTGATGCCTACAAAGACTAACTAGCACCTCCCGCTAACTTTCCAAAACATATTAACAAAAGAAACCAAAAAACACTCCTTAACTCTCGGTTTCTCTCTCTAAACTCACCTCTCTCTCTCAAGGGTGATCACTCACGTTTTTGGATGAATAAAATGAAGGGTACGTGTCTGGTATATATAGAGAAGGAGGGCTGAGGCTGGTTGGACAAGTGGACTTTTGTGCATGAAGATAAGTGGACATGTGTCCCACTCACCAAACTTTCCTTGCAAGCGTCCTAAATTATAGAACATTCAAAGCTTGGCCACCAATTTTACACTCCCTTACAAGGAAATTCTCAGCTTCTAGAATCCTTGTAACTTGGGCGCCAAGTCTTCTTCCTGGCCAATGATAAAACACCATGTGTACTCGCCACATCACCAATCGCAACCAATGGGTGTGCGCCATGTCATCTCTGGTAACCACTTTCTTGCCACATCATCAACTCCCAAAAGTCTTCATTTGAATGTTTTTGAGAAGAAAAAACCATTCCAAGATGCTCCCATTCCACTTCATTGCTCGAAAATCGCTAATCGGCTCGACTTCTCATGGATTGACTTGGTTTTATCACGACCATATGTCCTATTATTACTCCCTTGAGTTATCTAAACAAATATACTTCTTGTTCACACATCTTCAAAATATTGCCTTCGTCCTCGTCAACCTTCATTTTAGATGTATCGGCCAACTACACAATCTGTCCGATCCAGACAAAACTGCTTCGACCAAACCTCTATTTTTGATCCTCTAAAGTTAATGTAACTCATGGTTTCTTCATCTGAGCAATATGATCTCTTCGACCATATCTACTCTAAGATTGGGTCATTACAATTTCCCCCTCTCATTAGAATTCGTCCTGAATTCTATGGAGCTGCTGACGTCCCCGCTTCATCTTCAAAGAACTCTTGATAGCTCTGGCGAAACCTCTCTTGTCTTCCCATGTTATCACCATGAGGTTTTTTCTTCTCCAAAATACTTGAATTTGTGGAATTTCCCTATTCTTCAATCTTCTAAGACGTCTCTCTTCAATTCTGATCGGTCCCTCCGGGTAGGTAAGGTCTTGTCTCAACTCTGGAATCCTCTCTAGCTCGATCAAGTTTGGGTCATGAATATGCTTCCTCAGCATATACACATGGAATACTGGGTTCAAGTTCATGTCTTCTCGTAGTTCCAACCAGTAGGCTACCTATCCAACTCTCCAATAATCCAGTATGGACCAATGAAACGCACAACCAACTTCCCGACTTTACCGAAATGATCCTTTCCTTTTTGTGCTGATGCCTTGAGATATACCATATCTCCCACCTCAAACACAACCTCTCCCCTCCTTTGGTCGGCATACTTCGTTTGTCGATCTTGTGCTTTCTTCATGTTTGTTCGGATGACTCGTAGCTTCTCCAGTGTTTCCTCAATGATTCCCGGTCCAAACAATCTTTTTTCTCCAACTTCCACCCAACACAGAGGTGTTTGGCATGATCTCCCATGCAACGCCTCATACGGTGACATAGCAATATTGGCATGGTAGCTATTATTATAAGAAAATTCTACCAAAGGTAGGTAGTGCTCCCACGTACCTGCCATGTCTAGTATGCATAGTCGTAGCATGTCTTCCAATGTTCCTATGGTTCTCTATGTTTTCCCATTCGTCTCGGGATGAAAGGCAGTGCTAATGTGTAGATCCGTCCCCAGGGCTCCTTGTAATGCTCTCAAAAATGCTGCCGTGAATCTTGAGTCTCGGTCAGATACAATGTTGGCTGGTACTCCATGGAGTCTTACAATCTGCTAGATGTAAAGCTCCGCCAATGTCTCCATCTTGTCTGTGTCTCGGATTGATAGTAGGTGTGCTACTTTGGTTAACCGATCCATGATTACCCAAATCGCATTGTTTGATCTTCCTCTTGCTTCTGGTAATCCGGTAATCAGATCCATTGATACCGAATCCCACTTCCATTCTGGTAGAGGTAGGCTTTGTAGTAGTCCATCCAGTACCTGATGCTCGGCTTTGATTTGTTGACATACTTGACACTTCGCTACCCACTTTGCAACCGATTTCTTCATGCCTGGCCAATGGTAGAACCTTCTCACATCTGTTTACATCTTTGTGCTTCCGGGATGAATGCTCAAGAGAGAATGATGCATTGTCTTGAGAATCTCCTCCTGAAATCCTCCTTCCTTTGGTATTGTGATCTTCCCATTAAGTAACAATATTCCATCCTCAGCTACATGATAACCATTTGCATTAGACCCATCTTCCTCCTTTATCTGCTCCACGATCTTCTTCAAGTCTTCATCTTCAGTTTGTGCTCGCCGGATACGCTGAACTAGGCTGTCTTGATTTACTACTTGGATTTCCAATGGTTCACTTGACTCTCCTTCCAATACTGCCAAAATTACCTTCTTGAATTCGTCGGACAATCTTTCCAAATCTCTCTTTGAGTTAACCATTGCTCTCCGTCGGCTCAACGCGTCTGCGACCACGTTAGCCTTTCCTAGATGATACAGAATCTGAACGTCGTAGTCCGTGAAAAATTCCATCCATATTCTTTGACGTAGATTGAGATCTGCTTGGGTAAACAGGTACTTAAGGCTTTTGTGATCCATAAATACCTAAAACTTCTCTCTGTAAAGATATGAGCGCCATATCCTTAATGCAAAAACTACTGCTGCCATTTCTAAATCGTGTCTAGGGTAGTTCTCCTCATGCTTCTTCTACTGCCTTGAGGCGTATGCAATCGCTTTGTTCTCTTGCATTAGCACACACCCCAATCCTACCCGCAAGGCATCCGTATACACATTGTATGTCTTGCCTGGTAAGGTAAGGACTGGTCCTGTAGTCAATGCTTCCTTGAGCTTGTTGAAAGCTTCCCCCGTGTGCTCATCCCACACAAATGGTACGTCTTTCCCGATTAGTCTTTTCAATGGTTTGACAATGGATGAATATCCCTTGACAAACCTTTGGTAGTAGCCGGCCATCCCAAGAAAAGTTCTGATCTCTGTGGCTGTTGTTGGTCGAGGCCATCCTTCTACTTCCATAATCTTCTCTGGATCCGCTGAAAATCCTTGCTCGGACACTCTATGACCTAAGAAACCAATCACCCGCTTCCAAAATCGACATTTGATGAACTTAGCCAACAACTTCGGGTCTCTTAGTCTTTCGAGTACCTTCCGCAGATGCTCCTTGTGATTCTCCTCCCTTCGTGAATAGATCAGTATGTCGATGATAAAAACAATCACAAACTGGTCGAGATAGTCGTGGAACAATTCGTTCATTAGCCTCATAAACAATGCTGGCGCATAGGTCAACCCAAACGGCATTACAACAAACTCGATCTGGCCGTACCGAGTGTTAAGCGCTGTCTTCATTACATATGTCTCTGCTATCAAAATTTGGTGATATCTCAAGGCTAAATCTATCTTTGAGAACCAACTTTCTCCTCTTAGTTGATCGAACAATTCATCGATCCTAGCTAAGGGGTACTTATCCTTGATTGTGACATTGTTGATACCACTGTAGTCGATGCACATCCTTATGATGCCATCCTTCTTCATTAGAAACAGAACCGGAGCTCCCCATGGTGAAGAACTTGGTCTTATGAAACCTTTCTCTAGTAAATACTCTAACTGCTTCTTGAGCTCTGCCAACTCAGCTGGCGCCATGCGGTAAAGAGCTTTGGCAATAGGTGCAGCAGTAGGTTCCAAGTTGGTGGTGAACGAATTACTCCTGGGTGGTGGCAATTCCGTCAATGCCTGAAACACATCTTCAAACTCTTGGACTACCGGAATGTCTTTTATCCTCAACTCCTTTCCTGGCTCTTCTCCAATATACGTAAGTGACACCAAGTAGACCTCGCCGTCTAGTAATGATTTCTCCACTCTCATTGCCGTTCCAAACATCGCCGAGATGCTAGGCTTGATCCCATGATATGCCAATACCACTTTCTGGTCGTCTTTAAACCTAACTCTTCCTCTTGCACAGTCCAACCATGCCCGATGCCTTGATAGCCAATCCATCCCTAAAATAACCTCAAAACCTTCCAAGGGCATAACTACTAGGTCGGCTAAAAGGGTTTAATGCTGGATCACAATAGCAACACACAACAACACCCTTTTAGCTTTCAAGGTTTTGCCTCCAGGGGTTAACACCGAGATATCAATATCATAAGTCACAACGGTTCCTACAAACCTAGAGGCTACTACTGGATTCACAAAACTATGGGTGGCTCCCGAATCAAACAAAACAGAAGCAGGGGTTCCACCAACCATCAATGATCCTAAAATAAGATCAACACACTAGCATTCATCCAGAACGCTATCACCATAATCTACTAACTACTCAACAATAAATTACACGCAAAAGAGAAAGTTAACACCCAAACAAACCTGTCACAGGACCCCTCGACGCCCTCCATTTCCAGTATATATACTCTTCCTCTATGGGCAGGACGCCCGACTGGGTTTTCATTAGTCGGTCGGGTCGGTTGGGTACGTGCAAACGTTCCTCCTCCTTGTCCTGGACGATGCACAGAACAATCATTGGCGAAGTGACCCTTCTCTCCACATTTGTAGCATGTAACCGATGCCTTCCAATCTAACTTCTCAGTGGTTAATTCGGTACATTTACGAGAGTAATGTCCCAATCGACCACACGTGTAGCACTTCATTTTTGCTCTTGGTGTCTTTCCTTGTCGCTTGAACTGACCTGATATAGCCTATTTATTACCAGTTTTAGACCATGTTATAGGGTCTGTTATGTGTGTCTAGGCTATGTTTTGAAGTCTTTACAGGTCAAGGTACGTTTTGGATATATATATATATATAGATACTTGTAGCTTTTGGAGCATTTGGAGAGGATTCATCCGTAGCTGATCATTGAAGAGAATCAAAGTACGAGATTACGATCGATTGACGATACAACGTAGGCGTTGACCGATGTTACATGACCAAGATTGATCGATGTTTCACATCTGCCATCGATCGATGTCTAATTCACAGACAGACGACTTTCAAGCCCAAGTTAGACACATGACACAAGATTACCCTTGGACGAGTTTTGACCTAGACTTTAGGGCTTTGTATTTGTATTTGTACTTTATGTATTGCACCAGAAAAAAGTGTGCTAGTGTGTGTGTGCTATTATGTTCTAGTGTGTGCTAGTGCTAGGGGTGCTAAGTGTTCTAAGTCTGCTTTGAAACCCTATTATTTTATCAATGCATTTTATTCAGATTATTATTCATACTTTAATTATGTCTGAGTAGTTATCAACTAGGTTTAGGGTTTATCAATGGTACTGCTCGATTAGACAAACAATAGAATTGTTAAGGTCATTATTAGGTCTATTAATAAAATTGTGTTTATTGCTTATGTTCTAGAGTAGGTAACTAGAACCCCGATAATAGGATAGTTAGGCGCAAGCGGGAGCATGGTCTATTACCGGAATCTCTGATGAGCTAGGTTGCTAGAAACAAACGAGAGTTGATTTAGTCAATCTAGTGAACTTATCGAATTAGGTCATAACACTTGACTCAAGAAACCATTGATCGAGGCAGGATCATTACCATCGATCGACGGTCATTCTGTGTCATCAAGCGAGAGCTGAGACATTGGTCTTAGTCAATATATTAGGCGCGCATGCGAGATTTCGAGTTCCATGATTAAATACCTTTAACTTTTATCTACTATAATCCACTTGTCTGAAACCCTAGATCTAGCATATTTCCATATTTGCATTAATAGTATATTTCCATATTGCATTATTAGCATATTTCCATATTGCATTATTAGCATATTTCCATATTTGCATTAATAGTATATTTCCATATTGCATCTGTACCCAATATATATATAGTTACCTAGCTTAGTCTTTAGAAATAAGAAATCTATTGTGTGTCATTGTTCCATGTGGATTCGATCCTTAATTACTAAACATGATCTCTCTTGACAAGAGTATTATTGTTTTGTGTGTTAGGATTCAAGGTTAATTTGACAGGTTTTTATTTATGATATTATTACCCTATTAGAACATAAAACACACCCACGTCAAACTTGGCACCGTTGCTTGGGAACATTGATCGCCTAGATTTATTTTCTAGGACTTAGCCTAGGTTTGTTACTTTCAAAGTTACTGATTTTTCTTTCTCTTTGTTTTTCAGGTGCATGCAAAAGAGTACCAGGAGAAACAAAGCAACTCGAACTCATGATCCGCAAAGAAAGACGACACTCATCGATCGACGGCATAACTTCAGCCTCGACCGATACATCTTTACAGACAGTATCGACCGGCTTCAGAACTCAATCATCGACCGATACCAGATCTCTAGCATCGACCGATACTGATCATATAGCATCGATCGACAGCACCTCATACGCATCGATCGACGACAGCAGACGAGTTCAGATGGTTGCGCCTATAATTGTGTTTCAAAAGGAGAATAGAGACTTGCAAGACCTCAATGGTCATCTGCGTAATGCAGCAGGTCAAAGGATATATAATCAGGGCACTATAATCCCTGATACATAAGCAGAGGCTGCAATAGCTAAACCTGAAGGTAACGCCCAAGCTGCTTAGAAAACACTAGCTGACTACAACCGTCCAGACCAATACTACGCCAACAGATCCGCCATTCATCCTCCAGCTTTTCAGAGAAACAATTTTGAGATCAAGGCCGCTTACTTCGGACTTGTAGCTCAGACGCCTTACCATTGGTTGCGACACGAGCACCCAATGGATTATCTGGAGCGATTTGAGGATCTAGTGATTGCTATTAAAACCAATGGAGTCCCCAAGGATTATCTTTTCTGTAAGCTCTTCAAGTACTCACTTGTTGGAGAAGCTTCATATTGGCATAAGCAGCTACCACCACGATCTCTGACATCCTGGACTGACTTTAAGAAATTTTTCTTGCGTAACTTCATTGATGACGCAAGAGCAGAAGATCTGAGGCGCAACGTTACTACTTTTTCACAAGAGCCTTCAGAGTCTTTCAGAAACTCATGGATCAGATTCAAGTCATACCAGAGCGACTGTCCACATCATGGGTTCCACGAAGTGAAGCTTCTTAGCACTTTCTTCAGGGGTATTGGACTGCAATATCAGATGGCTTTGGACACAGCTATTAAGGAAATTTCAGCACTAGGAGCCCTGAAGAAGCTACAAGATTGATTGAGAATTTGGCATCTAGCAGCAGTACCAAGAACAGAGATTTTGAGAGGAAGAAATCAACTCCAACAATAAGCAAGGAGCAGACTGTAGAGGTAAAAGAAAACCTGGATAATGTCCATAATTTTTTTAGAAAACAAGTTACTTTTGCATAGGTAGAAGCGATAGAGTCTGGAGACGATGAGAATGAAGAAGAGGATGTGAACTACATTGATGGGAATGGTTTCCAGAGACAAAGGAATCCAGGTTTCAACAGGAATTCCCATGGTACTGGTCAAAGGAGTAACTTTAATCAAAATTCACAGCGAAGACCCTCCAACAACAACATAACATATGAATCTTCCTACTACCAAATTCCCCTCCAGAAACTCAGGGAAGCAAGATTGAACCAATGGTTGATGGATTCTTAGAGGGACAGCAGAAGATGACTGTGGAGTTCAAAAGAAAGATAGATGATCTGTACCTCAACCTCAACACCAAGTTTGAAAACCTCAGCACCCATGTGAAGAAATTGGAGAGCCAAGTGATGCAAACAAGTGAGACCATTAGGACATATGAGAGCCCGATTATAGAGAAGATGGAGACTGGGCAAAGGCACCACGTCAATGCATTAATTAATGAGGATTTCTGGCAGGAAGTGAAACCCTAAGACAACAACTTTTGTCTCAAAAATTCTATATCACTCGGAAATTCCCGTCCGCAACGATTGACGCAAGACAACGAGCATCGACCGACGGTGAAATCTACAGAATCGATAGCCTCATGTGAATCGACTAACATTGATTAACACCATTCTCACAACCTCGATCGACATAGAGACGAATGAATCAATAGACACTTCGTGCCTGTCATCGATCGACATCATGGAAACCTAGTCCGATTACCCAACCTCAACGCAAGTCTGATTGTGCATCCAACAACAACAATTTCAGAACAGAATACAGATGCGTCTGAATCTACTGATCTTGATAGAGAACACGAGGGACACTAAAATAGGAAGCAAAAGATCCCAAAACATCTACGCAGAGAAGCCAATGAAAAGGAGACGGATGGCTTTGCTAAAAGAATTATAAAATTTCTTTAGATATATCTTTTGATGAAGCTTATTATACTCACAAATTGTGGATGTTTTTCAGGGAAACAAATGATGACATAGAAACCATGTTCAATCACCTCAGAGAGAAGATGAAACAAAGATCCTGTTTGAAAAAGAAAAGTGATCCTGGGAAGTTTGGGATTCCATGCTTCATCAAAGGAAACAAATACCCTAACGCCCTCTGCGACACTGAATCTTCACTGAGAATTATGCCAAAGTCTATGGCAGAGGAGCTGAACCTAAGAGTGGAACCCTCAAATGATTCGTTCACATTTGTACACTGCTCAAGAGTGAACTCAGGAGGGATGGTAAAAGATATTCTAGTGCAGATTAACAACACCCTAGTCCTAGTAGACTTTCATGTGATGGACATAAGGACAGATTGGAACTCTTCGCTACTACTTGGGAGAGCATTAATGGATACTGTGGGAGCCATATGCGACATGCAGTTAAACATGTTGTATCTATCTCTAATTGACAAAAATATCTTTTATGAACCTGTTAAAAAAAGAACAAGGCTACCCTGATTGAATTGTGTAATGATGCAGAGCTTGTGGCCACATGTTTCTGCGATTACGAGTCGAATGAGGAATCCGTAGATGGAGCATCGGTTGACACCTAACCCCTAGAATCGATCGACAGTCTCGCACATCAGAAATCGATCAATGATCCACATCCACCATGCTGAATATGATTACAACCTAGCCTACCTCAAATACGATGAAAGCTACATAGAAGAAGAGATGATCGAGTACCGAGGGCTTACTATGGAGGCCGGAGTTTTTCATGTTTTCCATGAACCGGGGAAATCAACATCGATCGATGGCAACCTTATGCCATCGATCAATACTAAGCTCGAAGCAGAACCCAAACATGATTCTGCAGAAGAACATGACAGAGAAGCTGGTTATTTACAACCAGATGAGTTCGGTATTATGAGAGATCCAGATGGTCACGCAAGAGCTATGGATGGAAGAATTCTAAACGTCACGAAGGAGGATGTAGCAGATATACTTGCAATGGCCAATGGAGCTGGAAACCTTTTTGGGCACCGGTCTGATTATCGAACATCGATCGATAGTAACCATTGACGATCGATCGACACCAATTGGGCATGCCAAGGATACGGTGAAGCCTACGAAGAGTATGACTCAGATTATGATGAGGATGAACCTGGCTGGATAATGAACGCGAGAGTAGGCAACCCAACATCAACAATCGGCCTATCTTGGCCATCAAACGACATTAAACGTAAACCAGACCCTTCACCTGGACCAGAAGAAACAGAAGCTGGTTATCTCAGACCCAATGAGTTTGGAATTTTCAGAGATGTAGAAGAACGTGCACGAGGCTTTTATGGGAGAATTCTAACTCTACCGAAGAAAGATGTAGCAGACGCCCTTCTCATGGCTGAACGATCAAAAAATTTCTTTGGACAACCGCAACAACCATCGATCGACGCACATGTACCAGAATCGATCGAAAACACAGAGCAGAAGCAGGAGACATACAGCAGAGCAGAGATTGATGATATTTTGCATGCGATCTACAAAGCTCCAAAGATGTCAACAGATGATTTCTATATGAGGCTTGATAACATTTACTATCCTATATATATGCCTCATGAATTAGACAGCACACATTGATGAGATGAAGCAAGACATGGATACTTTTCAGAGACAGCATGCGAGTAGATCAGATAGAGTGAAATTGATTGACGGAAACCTTACACCATCGATCGATACTGAGTTTGACAGACATAAGTTCGTAGCAGAACACTACCTAGAAGATAGGTTCGCTGATATTTCTTTTTCGCCGAGCCTGATGAAGGAAGACGTTTCTCAGCAACTAGAGGAGATGTCAAACACTAGAGCTGCCAGACTTAGAATGTTCCAGCTCAATATTGAAAATCTACAAAGAAGAATGCATTCACTGGAGGTTACTAAGGAGATCATAAAGAAAGAGAAAATCAGAGAAGATGAGGCAATCAAAAACTTCATTTGTACATGGTTTCAGAAGAGCAACGAAGATGTATCTGCTTGTTTTCCAGTGTTGATCAACCTCCTTTCTAGTCAGAGTATTCACAACGTCGAGATTAAGACTATAACCAAGCGCTGAGTGGGAGGCAACCCACTATTTAGTAATTTTTAATTAGTTTTTATAGTTCATTATTACTAATTTTTGTATTTATTTATTTCAGATTAAAAAAAGGGTGATCCTAGGAAGACAATCTCCATAAAGCATCGACCAACACTTGATCACTGCCAATCGACGGAGGAAGCAACGCATCGATTGATAGGCACTTAACTGTGTCGATCGACGTTCACCAAGCGAGCATATGTATCAATTTTTCCTTGTTACAATTTGGTCCTTATGATTTATTTCTGCCCCAATCTCATATTGTATAACAGTGACGATGGTGTTGTTTAAGTCTGGGAGAGGTATTACTGATATTGTGTTTTGTTTTGAGTTTTATAAGAAATAAGAACTTACAGGTCTAGCATCAATCAACACCCATATCCGACAATCGATCTACGCTCTCTTACAGAGATAGGTATCGAGTTCTATACTTAAGCTAATTACTTATGATTTAACTTTTCTAACCAATCTGGGGCGGATTACACTGGGGACAGTGTAATTTAAGTCTGGGGGAGGTTCACTAATGCTATTTGATTGTTTTTGAGTGTTATTTATATCTATATAAGTTTTTCAAAAAAGTTTTATTGAGTTAAGAAGGAGACTATGATCTAGATTTATTATTGACTAACCATGCTATAAGCACCATTCTTAGAAGGTTATTTGCAGAGATTACTAGAGATACATAAGTGCATCATCCTACAACTATTCACACTTGCTTAGAAACTTTGGAGGAACCAAAGTTGATTTCCAATATTAATCCTGACATTATTTGCTTGCTTTGGGATTTGGTATACATTGGATCGGATTCTTCTGTAATTTTGGAAGGTAAAAGTCTGTGTGCTTCGGATTCCCCTCTCTCTCCCCTTCTGATTAAAAAAGGAGTCGAAAAGAATTTGGTGGCTACAACCATTAAATCTTGATTCATATGATCCTAGAAAGAGATAAATAAAGGTCAAAAAGAAGTTAACAGGATCTGGTGGCAAAAACCATTAGGGTTTGGTTCATGGAAACCTATCCAAATATCTCAGTCAATTAAAAAAAATAAAATGTTACCCTCAAAAGAAGGGAGACATTAACCGAGAACAAGTGAGAAGAGAGAGAGGAAAGGAATCAGAGAAGGTTGCTTGTGTGTTCAAATACTTGCAGAGGTGAGAGTCCATGTGTCCCTTGATCGATACTCCCAAGGTAAAGCCTGCACTTTTATTTTATGCAAAGAAATGAAATCGATAGAGGGGCGAGTCAGACTAGTATTTGCTAAGTTGTTGGTAGAATGGATTTGGTTGCTATACTAGGATATGGTATATAAAGTTTCTCTGTGATTGGCTTGATAGAATGTGGTTGCAATAAAGCAAGGTGACAATTATACTTAGACAATATGTGAGTCTTTGCTTTTCAAAACATCTTTTAGAGGCTTGTTTCCTTGAGGACAAGCAAAAGGTTAAGTCTTGGGGGAGTTGATATAGCCCATATATTACCAGTTTTAGACCATGATATTGACTATTTAGGGTCTATTATGTGTGTCTAGGCTATGTTTTTAGGTCTTAACACGTCCATGTACGTTTTGGAGATATATATGGAGATACTTGGTGCTTTTGGAGCATTTGGAGAGGAATAATCCGTAGCTGATCATTGAAGAGAATCGAAGTACGAGATTACCATCGATTGACGATACAATATAGGCGTCGACTGATGTTACATGACCAAGATCGATCGATGTTGCACATCTTCCATCGATCAATGTCTAGTTTTCAGACCGCTGACTTTCAAGCCCAACTTAGGGACACGACACAAGATTACAAGATTACCCTTGGACCAGTTTTGACCTAGACTTTAGGGTTTTATATTTATACTCCATGTATTGCACCAGAAAAAGTGTGCCAGTGTGTGTGTGTGTGTGTGTGTGCTATTATGTGCTAGTATGTGCTAGTGTTAGGGGTGCTAAGTGTTCAAAGTCTGCTTTGAAACCTCAATATTTTATCTATGCATTTTATTCAGAATATTATTCTTACTTTAATTATGTCTGAGTAGTTATCAACGAGGTTTAGGGTTTATCAATGTTCCTGATGAATTAGCCAAACAATAGAATTGTTAAGGTCATTATTAGGTATATTAATAGAATTGTGTTTATTGCTTGTGTTCTAGAGTAGCTAACTAGAACCCTGATAATAGAATAGTTAGGCGCAGGCGAGAGCATGGCCTACTACCGGAATCTATTCTGTTGAGCTATGTTTCTAGAAACAAACGAGAGTTTATTTAGTCAATCTAGTTAACTTATCGAATTAGGTCATACCGCTTAACTCAAGAAACCATCGATCAACGCAGGATCATTGCCATCGATCGACAGTCATTTCGTTTCAACAAGCGAGAGCTGAGACATTGGACTTAGTCAATAGATTAAGTGCGCATGCGAGAACTGGTGTCCTTTACATTAGATTTCGAGTTCCATGTTTGAATACCTTTACCTTATATCTACTATAACCCACTTATAACTTCCATATTTGCATTATTAACATATTTCCATATTGCATCTATACCTTATAATAAGGATTATTTCCTTGACCTAATTACCTGTTACAAATATATATAGTTACCTAGCTTAGTCTTTAGAAATAAGAAATTTATTGTTTGCCATTGTTCCCTGTGATTCGATCCCTAAGTATTACACTTGATCTCTCTTGACAATAGTATTATTGTTTTGTGTGTTAGGATTAAGGGTTAATTTGACAGTTGTTTATTTAGAATATTATTTCCCTATTAGAACATAAAAACACACCCAAGTCATGACCCTTTCTTCATTTCCTTAAGTTGATTCGTAACCTATTCTCTCCTGACCGACTGGACGGCGGCTTGGGGTTCGCCCAGTCGTAAGTATTGACCCACGCTTTGTTGTTACCATTTCTTCCACGTTGACAACTTTCTCTACCAATTTGAACAAACTTTCAAAGTTGACATCTTGTAGACGACTTCCGATCTCTGGCCTGAGACCACGTAAGAATTTATGAACTAATAGTGCTTCATCTCCGTTCCCATAGTAAATGTATCGTCTAATCTTGAGGAATTCTGCTTCATACTCCCTTACACTCCTTCCCCCTTGCTCTAGTCGAAGAAAAGCCTTCTCCATGCTGTCTCTTGCTTTTGGAGAAAAAGTGCTTCTTCTGAAACTCCCTTGTGAATGCATCCCAATCCATATCAGCTGCTCCTTGTCTTTGAGTAAGGCTCTCCCACCATGACATTGCATCGCCCTCCAAGTAGTACACGAGTATATCTTTCTTGAATTCGTCTGGAAATTTTTTTCCATGAAGTTCTTCTCTACATGCCGCATCCATGCATCAGCTTTAAAGGTATCCGCTTCTCCTTCAAACCTGATTGTACCCATGCTCTTCATTGTAAGGACGTACTTCAGGAAATCTGGTTGCGGTGCTTGGTTTGCTTATGGACTTGGGGTGACTTTGTTGGTTAAGACTTTAGACAAGAGATCATGCACCATGGATAAAATAGGGTCCGCTGGTCTATTCCCATCTGCTGGGGCTGGTGCAGCCGCTTCTGCTGGTCCTGGTTTGTTTCTCCTTGATGTAGATCCTACCGAGTCCACATGACTTAAATGAGGTCGTCGCGGTCCAACAAATGGTTCTGATTCTGCACATTGAGAGTGGGATGGTGATACTGATAATCTCAAAGCTCACGGATGTACGTTCTCCTCACTATGTGCACGTTCCATTCCTTCCATAGTCCTTGATCCACTGTCGCCTATCTGATTTGCCGAATCCGGAACATTCCAAAAGTTGTGGTAGTTTGTATTTACTCAGAACATGAAACTGTTTGGTCCTCACCCCGCCATTTTTGTGGATGTTAAAGGAGATTGGTTCGTACTTGTCGTACTCCTCGCACATCTGTGTATAGTTATATAAAGAGTCAACTTCGCAAAAGGGCATAACGCTCCAAAGAAGTGAGTTCTCACCGAAAATTTTGAGGGGACAACATACGCTCGCAAGCCTCTGATTTCGCAAATGAGCCTGGACTAGATTTACTTCTCTGAAGAGTAACTGAAAATGCTTGTAATAAGACCTATTGATATAGTCGCCCAGTATTGTCGTATGTGTATAATTATTAACTATTTCCTGTTTTTATTTAGCAAATAATGAAATGTTTTTACTTACATCAATTTCTATCTAATGTATTAAATTATTTATGTGATGTTTCTTAATATGATTAATATATTAAATGATTTTCCATGTTTTTCCTTTTTATTTAACTGTTTAATGACAATTACCAGACATGGTCAATAATGCCTAATTTTGGAACAAATAATCTCCAAGAAACGGGTTTGAGAAATTTTTTATACCAGATTAGTGGACACTCAACGCACACATGATTGGTCTTCTGGAGATAAAAGAGATATTTCTTGCTGATATAAAACCAAAAAGAGATTTTTGTCATAACGCTCTCCTTCTTATATCAGGATCCTGCAGAGCCGTGATTGAAGGAACTGGTAAAGCAAACTTTACATTACTAAATGGAAAAAATTCTCCATAAACAATGCTCTTTATTCTCCGATATTTCCAAAAGAAAATTTTTTGTTGAGTTCTCTTAAAGACATATATTCTTCATTTCAGATATGATACTCTCAGTCTGCAACTAGATGGTATTGGAAAGATAGTAACACCTTTATATGTAACTTCCTCACACCACTCAAATGTGGGTAAGAAAACACATATTGGAGAAGTTCCCCTTAAGAACTCCTTTAGGATTGCATTTTCAAACACTTATATTTCTTCCGATGAATCGAATCAATTATTATTTATAGTGAAACAAAATCCAGAAGAGTTTCACTCATTATGGCATGTGTAATCCGCCTGTCGGTCTTACGTGTCCAGGCAACCAAATTCTTATATGATTTTGGTAAAATCAATAGAAAGCTCACAATGGCCATTCCACTGAAAGAATCCATGAGATTTTTTCTCAAAAGGGCAATAAAATGACATGTGTTGCATGTTCGTCTTTGGAAAAATTTTTGATCATAGTCCATCGCCCAACGGGTCAAAATTGATAAGTAATCACCTAAAGTTCCTTGAAGAATTCAAGGCGATATAATGTGGACCAATATTCTCATCCACCTTGTTTGGACCATACTCCAGTATTTTATGGTATTAATTTGATGCATTTCAGTAGATTTGGTCACGACTTTTTAACGTTTGTATAATTATTTTAGTTTTGTCTCTTGTAATATTGTCATCTCGAAATAGCTTTGGCATTTGCCAAGATTTTGTTTTTAACCATCAGATTAACTCCATTTAACTGCAGCCATCTATTCTTTTGTTTCCTGATTATACCATTAAACCATGAGTTTAGACTAGTACAACGCTTGCTTTGGTGAGTTCACATCTCTATTGCATTCAATGATTAATTGTTTGGAACATGAATTTGAAGTTTGGAGACATTACTGTTTGTGCTCATTTGTTCTATACGCAAAATGGTTTGGCTGAATCTTTAATTAAGCGATCTGCAATTGATTGCCTAAGGTTCTCCATTGTCATGAGATCAAAATCCTTTCCTAAACCGTCTGTATGGGGACATGCTATTTTTGCCTATGAAGAAACACTCATTCGGATTCAGTACCACCTTAAGTGCGTACCGATAAAGTATCTTTCTCATCACTTTACAATTAAGTTCGTTTGGTCGAGAATTCCACATTTCTCATTTAAAGATACTATCCCTTTGGTTGCGCAGTTTTTATACTTGTTTGCCTTGTGCACCCTTGACCACTCTACAACGTACAAATTTATGGGACCTTTTTTTGTTTAAAAGGAGTATTGGGAATATATGTTTTTGGTTTATGAATTCTCCATCAATCATTACGGTAAACCTTTTAGAATCCTACATGACGGGTTGATGTTCCTTTAACGGCACTTATTACGGTTTGTCTTTTTGCCGATTGTCATTTTTGATGTATGAAAGCTCAACTCCCAAGTTTTCTAGGGGAGATTAAACAAACTATTAGGAAATGATTACCTTTTAAATGGAGTGTGCATTCCACTTTTGCTTTATATTATTTCATCTGATTTCCTACCTCTTAACTAAAAGAGCACAGATACTTTAGAATAGTCCTTTCGAACGAATTATGCATTTTACCG
This sequence comes from Moricandia moricandioides, assembly GCA_905132885.1. NCBI lineage: Eukaryota > Viridiplantae > Streptophyta > Magnoliopsida > Brassicales > Brassicaceae > Moricandia > Moricandia moricandioides. The sequence continues at coordinate 30,079 of CAJHQQ010004113.1, forward strand.
CGTAAGGAGTATAGGCAAATCAGCCTCCTAACCTGATGCGTTTTGCGGAATACCCTAAGACGGTAATCTTTTAAAATCTCTATATTACCTACAGCTGCCAAATGCTTCCTTCTTGTATCAAAATATTACAAATGTAGCCAAGGAAATCTTTCAGCAGACTCTTGAATTGACTATCAATTTTATTTCATTATACGTGAAATCTCCAAAACATCGTTGTTGAGAGCGTTTGGGACTAGGATTTCCTTTGATGGTTTTCTAAGAATATATAAATAATTTTGTTTTTTTCTGTTCTGCCAGAAAAATCAAAAAAAAGATAGTCGAGCTATAGAACTAATGACACATTACCTCAAATTTAGCAGAAAGTATTTTGGGAAAATTTCTAGGAACAATTAGATGAGGTATATCTTTGTTTGATGAAAAAATAGAACAATAATGTAATTCAGATCATAGATTTGTGATTCGCATGAGATTTCTGTGCTTCCAATTCCAAATCGTTATTATCGTACAGTTTCAATCATGTTTGATTATCTATAATAAATAGAACTGAATATTATATTGGATCGGGTATAAATGTTAATATTTCCTTTGATTATTATTTTTTCTATATATAATTGCTTTTTTATAGTTAATTTTATTTAACTTCTAATAGATATATTTATTTATTGTATGTACTTTACTTATAAAAGAATATGAAAGGAATTCGATGTCTGTATGGATGTTTTCTCATATATTGTATCAACAGAAATAAATCGAAGGAAATCGAAGATTCCAGAACCTCGAAATCTGTTTTTATGAATGTCAAAAGAGACATGTTATTGGAAATTACATGGAAATGATGTCCAATACACTTTAAACTGAACTTTGATTCACTTAATTAGTTCGAGTAAGTATTTGAGACCTATTGGTACTCACACTCTGCCAGATGTGAGACCTTAGTTGGGATAATAAAGGTTTGTCGTTCGACTTTATAGAGAAATGAGAAAAATGAGGTTACGAGTATAACAAAGACTTCGTCTTAGTGGGCTCAAGGCTTTTTCTTCCATAAGACCTGGAATATGACTTAATGAGAAACAATATTTTCTCCTGTTAACTGGAATGCAATCACATTTAGATTTCCTGATGAGTCTTATTCGACGCTCGATAAAAAATCTGAAGATGTCGTCTCAATGGATGTTTTACAGCTATAATCTATATGGGAGTCATTAGAATCTAATATATACATGAAAGTTCTGATGGATTTAAAACCATTGCCAATGAAGCATTAAGCTCAAAATCTTAAAGAGCTTTATGTGCGATTAAATTTACAAAGTCACTATACTTTGGGCTTTTAAAACAGTCGTGGTACTTGTATGTGGTTTTTATAGGACCGTCCCTCAGTGATTTACATTTAACAAATTAGCAGGATAACGTGAACGATCCCTATTACTTGCCTTCATGTGTCTTATCAAGAAAGAACAACATCCGGATTTGTGTAATCGCAGTGGTGATTTGTTGATGATTCTTAATATTCCATTTTTTTGGACACTTCTCTTAAAAGGAAATAGCACTTTATAGGGCTATTACAGACTATCTGAAAAGTTGAGAATTTGAGATTGAAAGATCTTTCGGACAACATAAGTAAATTGTCTTTGGCCTACAATATTGAGCATTTCAAATGGTATTTATTCGTTGCATCAATCCCAATATATACTAAAAGAGTATTGAAACGTTTCAACATGGAAACTATCAAACTCCTCTTAGCACCTGCTGCTTCTCTTTCGATTTGATCGTAGAATCACTTAAGCATTGAAAATGATCCATTTTCGAATTCTCGCATATGCGGGAGAGGGTGAAGAGATCTTACTTGGTCCTAGAAGTTTACCATATCTAAGTGCAATCTCGGCGTCGAGCTTGTTAATGTATTCGTTACAAACTGGCCAACGATCTGCTAATTATATCATTTGCTCGTTAATCTTTTTGGCTAAAGATTCAGCTCATCTCCCACATATCGAAGCATTGGAAAATGGAATTAAGCTGTCTTTCTGTTACTTTTTCCAAGCGTGGACCATTGTTATTTAGGGCTTTGTTTTTTAAATCCAAAAGATTCAAGAGTTCATAAATGTTGGGTTTTGGCAGTATGTATTTGATACCTTTCAGATCTTCACATAAAGCTCGGTCGCAAACAGCGGATACGTTTTCACGATCGGGTAGGCACTGCTATATTCTTGTGTCGCTGTTTTCTAGAAACAAACACTTTTGCGTTTATCTCTTTGGCCTTTCCTAATCCTTTTTACATTTTTTCTATCTCGTTGCAAATTAATCAACTCGATGTTTGTTCTTGCTTGTTATTGTTGTTTTCGGTGTCTTTTTCCCTACTCATAAGCAATGTGGGTGTGTTTGTTGTTTAACAACACTTATGCAGACAGTAGTGGATTGTGATAGTTAACGATCATAGTCAACTATTTACTCACATGAAGATTAATGCGGTTCATGTGTTGCTCAAATGACAGTTGTAAGGAGATATCAAAAGCGATGTGTTACAAAACTTATATACATCCAAAGTTCTTCTCCTATACTCAAGA
>CAJHQQ010004114.1:0-32637 GCA_905132885.1 Moricandia moricandioides
CTCGCAGCATTGACACAACTTCCTCCATCAACAATGAGGCTGCACACTTTTCCTTGGACCAAGCACCGGGTGTAGAAGAGGTTCTCACGTTGCTCTAGCTCCTCAGCCTTGTTTTGCAAGCTTAGAAGCCTTCTTGCTACTAAAAGCTTCCCCTGGACTGGTCCTTCTTCAAGTTCTTCTTCAGTGTCTTCTTGGTCAGACTCGGTGTTGTCATCTCCTGAGGTATACTCTCCATCTTCCAGTAAGAACATGACTCTCTTGTTGGTACACTCATTGGCATAATGTCCTCTTCCTTGGCACTTGAAACACTTGACATCACGAGCTCTGGAACTAGAAGCTTCAACCTTGCCTTTGCCCTTGTCAAGAGCACTGATTGGTTTGGTCTCTTCTCTTGGATAGGACTTGTTGTCCTTCTGGAATGGTTTAGACTCCCTTGGATAAGGTGACTTCTCTTCCTTGTTGTTGTGTAACCGGTTAGAGCCATACTGATTGCGTGAGTGTCCCCTCCTCTTGAGTTGTTGCTCAACAAGAATAGCCTTGTGTAGCATCTCTTCAAGCTCCACATAATGTTGCATCTCAACATTGTCTTGTATTTCTCGGTTTAAACCACAAAGGAACCTTGACATGGTTGCTTCTCTATCCTCTGATATGTTAGCTCTAAGCATGAGTAACTCCATCTCCTGGTAATACTCCTCCACTGATCTTGAACCTTGGGTAAGTTTCCTCAGCCGGTGGTGCAAGTCTCTAAGGTAATGGCTTGGAACAAACCTCTTGCGCATGATTGACTTCATCTCTGTCCAAGTCTCAACCGGTTCCTCTCCATTCCTCCTACGAGTTGTGAGGTACTGATCCCACCAACTTAGAGCATAGTCATAGAACTCAGTGGCAGCAATCTGAATCTTCTTGTGGTTTGTGTACTGCTTGCACTGGAAGACTAGCTCAATCTTCTTCTCCCACTCAAGGTAGGCATCCGGATCAGCTTTGCCATGGAATGGGGGTATCTTGATCTTCAAACCGGCAAGATCATCTCCCTGGTTCATTCTTCTCTCTTGGGTACGCCTAGGTCTTCTTGAGGATGAGCTGAGGTGATCATACTCTTCATCAGTCTCCTCATAACCATCATGTTCTTGGCGAGTTGTTTGCGGTCTCTCTTCTCTCCTAGTCTCTTGGTTTGGCAAGTGACTAGTAGCTCTCCTGATGTCTTCTCTAAGCTCTCTCCTGATGTCATTGAGGTTGGTCCTCATCATCTCGGTCATGGTTGCCACCATACTTTGGTTAAGTTGATTGGTCATAGCTTCCATGAGGAGTTTGTTCCTCCGGACGAGATCAGCCTCTTCTTCAGACTCGGACACCATGGTTCCTGCTCAAAGACAAAAAAGACAACCAGTAAAAGGTTTCTAGGGAAGAAGACAAGCAAAAAGGAAAAAGAAAATAAGCAAAAAGGAAAAGAAACAAGCTTGTAATGCAAGACAAAGTAAAAAAGGATAATCGGCTAGAAAAAGGAAATCGATTCAAGCAAAATGGAAAAGCTTCTAAACCTTTTCCTAAACTCTTCTAAGGTTTTCTAGCACCCTAAAAAGCTTATTCTACTCGTGTTCAAGGTGAGAAACAAACTAGACTAATGCACAAAGTAATCGACACAAGGAATGCATGCGGCTAGGGTTTTTATCTCTCTAGGGTTTCCGAAAAATCCAAATAAGGAAAGTCTCAAAGTTCTTGTCTAAACTCTTATGCAGTCACGAGCAGCCCTAAACAAAAGAGTTCTAATGCTTATTCAAGATGATATAGATTGAACACGGATGAAACAACAAAAGAAAACAAGAGAACAAAAGAGGATAGCGAGTACTTCCCAACCAAAGTTGCTCTGATACCACTTGATGCGTCCCTAGGATGCTCTTTGGTTGATGGGATGATGGATAGATCCTTGCAAGAACGAATCAGAGACTCAAGTCCTTCAAGGCGTGTGGATTGAATGGTGACACAAGAGGGATGGATGATCTCTTGATACTCCTAGATGAATAACTTGGATATGACACACCAAACTAAACACCCTTAAGTCTCTGGATACTACACACCAGAACTCGGCAAGCTTTCTAGAGAGAGAGAGAGCCGTCAAGATGAATGATACTTGTTATTGAAAAGTTGGATGATTACAAGAGGGTGTAGAGAACCCTTTAAATAAGAAACCAGAGAACATACTCTCTAGGGTTTCGACAATAAACCAAAAAAGGAAAGAAAGAAAACTATAGTCTAAATTTAACATAAGTTTAAAATGAAATAAAAATGTAAATTCATTTAGCCTTGGACCGAGAATAGGGCCTAAGTGATGTGAAGACAAGTTGTGGCCTCGTTAAAAACCTTCCTCCGGAAAACCTCATGGGACAAAACCAAAAGCAAGGAAAAGAGCACGCACCCCATGTCTTGCCTAGACACTAACTCAGTTTGATGTAGAGATGGCTTGAATGGTGATCAAGACATCTCGGATCAGACCTTGTCCAAGACTTTCTTGTTGTGGATGTGAAGTGAGTAATCCAACAACATTCTCCTTAAGCTTCTTGACTCTGGAACGAGTCATGGGACCTTCACGAATGGCTAGAGCATCATCACCAAGTTGTTGGTGAAATGTGGCTTCATGTGGCTCATCTAGACTCTCCTTGTTCTCCTTAGTGATCCGGTTGATGCGTCCCTAGGATGCTCTTTGGTTGATGGGAATGGATAGATCCTTGCAAGAACGAATCAGAGACTCAAGTTGTTCAAGGCGTGTATATTGAATGGTGACACAAGAGGGATGAATGATCTCTTGATACTCCTAGATGAATGATTTGGATATGACACACCAAACTAAACACCCTTAGGTCTCTGGATACTACACACTAGAACTCGGCAAGCTTTCTAGAGAGAGCCGTCAAGAATGAATGTTACTTGTTTATTAAAAGACCTAATGACTACAAGAGGGTGTTGAGACCTCTTTAAATAAGAAACCAGAGACATGCCTCTAGGGTTTCGACAATGAATCAAAAAAGGAAACTAGAGTTTAACATAAGCTTTTAAATGAAATGAAATAAAATGTAACTTCTATAGTCTTGGACCGAGAATAGCACTTAGGTGATGTGTAGACAAGTTGTGGCCTCGTTAAAAACCTTCTCACAAATGTAAGAAGCTTTATTTTGACTCATAAATAAGTGGATAATCACCCTGATGTTGAATCAAGATCATAGGAGTTATGATGAAGAAGTTATCCCACTTTTAACCGAAGTGATTCCAGTTTACCCTGTTTGGAGATTTGGCAATTTCTTCTTGATTCTAATCAAACCAGAATGAATCATGATGTAAGAAGCTTGATTTGTACACATAAATCAGTGTAGAATCACCCTGAAGTTGAATCAATATCATAGGAGTTATGATGAAGATGTTATTCCACTTTTAACCGAAGTGATTCCAGTTTACACTGTTTGGAGATTTGGCAATTTCTCTTGATTCTAATCAAACCAGAATGAATCAAGATGTAAGAATCTTTATTTGGACTCATAAATCAGTGTAAAATCATCCTGAAGTTGAATCAAGATCATAGGAGTTATGATAAAGAAGTTATCCCAATTTTAACCGAAGTGATTCCAGTTTACCCTGTTTGGAGATTTAGCAATTTCTTCTTGATTCTAATCAAACCAGAATGAATCAAGATGTAAGAATCTTTATTTTGGATTTATTAATCAGTGTAGAATCATCCTGAAGTTGAATCAAGATCATAGGAGTTGGTGATGAAGAAGTTATCCCACTTTTACCCGAAGTGACTCCAGTTTACCATGTTTGGAGATTTGACAATTTCTTCTTGATTCAAATCAAACCAGAATGAATCAAGATGTAAGAAGTTTTATTTGGATTCACAAATCAGTGGATAATCACCCTGAATTTTAATCAATATCATTGGAGTTATGATGAAGATGTTATTCCACTTTTAACCAAAGTTATTCCAGTTTACCATGTTTGGAGATTTGGCAATTTCTTCTTAATTCTAATCAAACCAGAATAAATCACGATGTAAGAAGCTTGATATGTACACATAAATCAGTGTAGAATCACCCTGAATTTGAATCAATATCATAGGATTTATGATGAAGATGTTATTCCACTTTTAACCGAAGTGATTCCAGTTGACCCTGTTTGGAGATTTGGCAACTTCTTCTTGATTCTAATCAAACCAGAATGAATCAAGATGTAAGAATCTTGATTTGGACTCATAAATCAGTTTAAAATCATCCTGAAGTTGAATCAAGATCATAGGAGTTATGATGAAGATGTTTTCCCACTTTTTACCGAAGTGACTCCAGTTTACCCTGTTAAGAGATTTGGCAATTTATTCTTAATACTAATAAAAGCAGAATGAATCACGATGTAAGAAGCTTGATTTGGATTCATTAATCAGTGTAGAATCACCCTGGAGTTGAATCAATATCATTGGAGTTATGATGAAGAAGTTATCCCACTTTTAACCGAAGTGATTCTAGTTTACCCTGTTTGGAGATTTGGCAATTTCTTCTTGATACAAATAAAACCAGAATGAATCACGATGTAAGAATCTTGATTTGGACTCATAAATCAGCTTAGAATCACCCTGAAGTTGAATCAAGATCATAGGAGTTATGATGAAGAAGTTATCCCACTTTTAACTGAAGTGACTCCAGTTTACCGTGTTTGGAGATTTGGCAATTTCTTCTTGATTTTAATCAAAACAGAATGTATCAAAATGTAAGAAGCTTTATTTTGACTCATAAATCAGTGGATAATCACCCTGATGTTGAATCAAGATCATAGGAGTTATGATGAAGAAGTTATCCCACTTTTAACCGAAGTGATTCCAGTTTACCCTGTTTGGAGATTTGGCAATATCTTCTTGATTCTAATCAAACCAGAATAAATCATGATGTAATAATCCTGATTTGTACACATAAATCAGTGTAGAATCACCCTGAAGTTGAATTAATATCATAGGAGTTATGATGAAGATGTTATTCCACTTTTAACCGAAGTGATTCTAGTTTACCCTGTTTGGAAATTTGGCAATTTCTCTTGATTCTAATCAAATCAGAATGAATCAAGATGTAAGAATCTTGATTTGGACTCATAAATCAGTGTAAAATCATCTTGAAGTTGAATCAAGATCATAGGAGTTATGATGAAGAAGTTATCCCACTTTTGACCGAAGTGACTCCAGTTTACCCTGTTTGGAGATTTGGCAATTTCTTCTAGATTATAATCAAACCAGAATGTATCAAGATGTAAGAAGATTTATTTTGACTCATAAATCAGTGGATAATCACCTTGAAGTTGAATCAATATCATTGGAGTTATGATGAAGAAGTTATCCCACTTTTAACCGAAGTGATTCCAGTTTGCCCTGTTTGGAAAGTTGGCAATTTCTTCTTGATACTAATAAAACCATAATGAATCTAGATGTAAGAATCATGATCTGGACTCATAAATCAGTGTAGAATCACCGTGAAGTTGTATCAAGATCATAGGAGTTATGATGAAGATGTTATCCCACTTTTAACCGAAGTGACTCCAGTTTACCCTATTTGGAGATTTGGCAATTTATTCTTGATACTAATAAAACCAGAATGAATCACGATTTAAGAAGCTTGATTTGGACTCATTAATCAGTGTAGAATCACCATGGAGTTGAATCAATATCATTGGAGTTATGATGAAGAAGTTATCCCACTTTTAACCGAAGTGACTCCAGTTTACCCTGTTTGGAGATTTGGCAATTTCTTCTTGATTCTAATCAAACCAGAATGAATAAAGATGTAAGAAGCTTTATTTGGACTAATAAATCAGTGGATAATCACCCTGAAGTTAAATCAATATCATTGGAGTTATGATGAAGAAGTTATTCCACTTCTAACCGAAGTGATTCTAGTTTACCCTGTTTGGAGATTTAGCAATTTCTTCTTGATACAAATAAAACCAGAATGAATCACGATGTAAGAATCTTTATTTGGACTCATAAATCAGTTTAGAATCACCCTGAAGTTGAATCAAGATCGTAGGAGTTATGATGAAGATGTTATCCCACTTTTAACCGAAGTGATTCCAGTTTACCCTGTTTGGAGATTTGGCAATTTATTCTTGACACTAATCAAACCAGAATGAATCACGATATAAGAAGCTTTATTTGGACTCATAAATCAGTGGATAATCACCCTGAAGTTAAATCAATATCATTGGAGTTATGATGAAGAAGTTATCCCACTTCTAACCGAAGTGATTCCAGTTTGCCCTGTTTGGAGAGTTGACAATTTCTTCTTGATGCTAGTAAAACCAGAATGAATCACGATGTAAGAATCTTGATTTGGACTCATAAATCAGTGGATAATCACCCTGAATTTGAATCAATATCATTGGAGTTATGATGAAGATGTTATTCCACTTTTAACCGAAGTGATTCCAGTTTACCCTGTTTGGAGATTTGGTAATTTCTTCTTTATTCTAATCAAACCAGAATGAATCAAGATGTAAGAATCTTGATTTGGACTCATAAGTCAGTATAGAATCATCCTGAAGTTGAATCAAGATCATAGGAGTTATGATGTAGAAGTTATCCCACTTTTAACCGAAGTGATTCCAGTTTACCATGTTTGGAGATTTGGCAATTTCTTCTTGATTCTAATCAAACCAGAATGAATCAAGATGTAAGAAGCTTTATTTGGACTCATAAATCAGTGGATAATCACCCTGAATTTGAATCAATATCATTGGAGTTATGATGAAGATGTTATTCCACTTTTAACCGAAATGATTCCAGTTTACCCTGTTTGGAGATTTGGCAATTTCTTCTTGATTCTAATCAAACCAGAATGAATCACGATGTAAGAAGCTTGATTTGTAAACATAAATCAGTGTAGAATCATCCTGAAGTTTAATCAAGATCATAGGAGTTATGATGAAGAAGTTATCCCACTTTTAACCGAAGTGACTCCAGTTTACCCTTTTTGGAGATTTGGCAATTTCTTCTTGATTCTAATCAAACCAGAATGAATCACGATGTAAGAAGCTTAATTTGTACACATAAATCAGTGTAGAATCACCCTGAAGTTGAATCAATATTATAGGAGTTATGATGAAGATGTTATTCCACTTTTAACCGAAGTGATTCCAGTTTACCCTGTTTGGAGATTTGGCAATTTCTTCTTGATTCTAATCAAACAAGAATGAATCCTGATGTAAGAAGCTTGATTTGTAAACATAAATCAGTGTAGAATCATCCTGAAGTTTAATCAAGATCATAGGAGTTATGATGAAGAAGTTATCCCACTTTTAACCGAAGTGACTCCAGTTTACCCTTTTTGGAGATTTGGCAATTTCTTCTTGATTCTAATCAAACCAGAATGAATCACGATGTAAGAAGCTTAATTTGTACACATAAATCAGTGTAGAATCACCCTGAAGTTGAATCAATATTATAGGAGTTATGATGAAGATGTTATTCCACTTTTAACCGAAATGATTCCAGTTTACCCTGTTTGGAGATTTGGCAATTTCTTCTTGATTCTAATCAAACCAGAATGAATCAAGATGTAATAATCTTGATTTGGACTCATAAATCAGTGTAGAATCATCCTGAAGTTGAATCAAGATCATAGGAGTTATGATGAAGAAGTTATCCCACTTTTAACCGAAGTGACTCCAGTTTACCCTGTTTGGAGATTTGACAATTTCTTCTTGATTCTAATCAAACCAGAATGTATCAAGATGTACGAAGCTTTATTTGGACTCATAAATCAGTGTAGAATCACCCTGAAGTTGAATCAAGATCATAGGAGTTATGATGAAGATGTTATCCCACTTTTTACCGAAGTGACTCCAGTTTACCCTGTTTGGAGATTTGGCAATTTCTTCTTGATTCTAATCAAGCCAGAATGAATCAAGATATAAGAATGTTAATTTGGACTCATAAATCAGTGTAGAATAACCCTGAAGTTGAATCAAGATCATAGGAGTTATGATGAAGAAGTTATCCCACTTTTAACCGAAGTGACTCCAGTTTACCCTGTTTGGAGATTTGGCAATTTCTTCTTGATTCTAATCAAACCAGAATGAATCAAGATGTAAGAAGCTTTATTTGGACTCATAAATCAGTGGATAATCACCCTGAATTTGAATCAAGATCATTGGAGTTATGATGAAGATGTTATTCCACTTTTAACCGAAGTGATTCCAGTTTACCCTGTTTGGAGATTTGGTAATTTCTTCTTGATTCTAATCAAACCAGAATGAATCACGATGTAAGAAGCTTGATTTGTAAACATAAATCAGTGTAGAATCATCCTGAAGTTTAATCAAGATCATAGGAGTTATGATGAAGAAGTTATCCCACTTTTAACCGAAGTGACTCTAGTTTACCCTGTTTGGAGATTTGGCAATTTTTTCTTGATTCTAATCAAACCAGAATGAATCACGATGTAAGAAGCTTGATTTGTACACATAAATAAGTGTAGAATCACCCTGAAGTTCAATCAATATTATAGGAGTTATGATGAAGATGTTATTCCACTTTTAACCGAAGTGATTCTAGTTTACCCTGTTTGGAGATTTGGCAATTTCTTCTTGATTCTAATCAAACCAGAATGAATCAAGATGTAATAATCTTGATTTGGACTCATAAATCAGTGTAGAATAATCCTGAAGTTGAATCAAGATCATAGGAGTTATGATGAAGAAGTTATCCCACTTTTAACCGAAGTGACTCCAGTTTACCATGTTTGGAGATTTGGCAATTTCTTCTTGATTTTAATCAAACCAGAATGAATCAAGATGTAAGAATCTTTATTTGGACTCATAAATCAGTGGATAATCACCCTGAATTTGAATCAATATCATTGGAGTTATGATGAAGATGTTATTCCACTTTTAACCGAAGTGATTCCAGTTTACCCTGTTTGGAGATTTGGCAATTTCTTCTTGATTCTAATCAAACCAGAATGAATCACGATGTAAGAAGCTTGATTTTTAAACATAAATCAGTGTAGAATCATCCTGAACTTTAATCAAGATCATAGGAGTTATGATGAAGAAGTTATCCCACTTTTAACCGAAGTGACTCCTGTTTATCCTGTTTGGAGATTTGGCAATTTCTTCTTGATTCTAATCAAACCAGAATGAATCCCGATGTAAGAAGCTTGATTTGTACACATAAATCAGTGTAGAATCACCCTGAAGTTGAATCAATATTATAGGAGTTATGATGAAGATGTTATTCCACTTTTAACCGAAATGATTACAGTTTACCCTGTTTGGAGATTTGGCAATTTCTTCTTGATTCTAATCAAACCAGAATGAATCAAGATGTAATAATCTTGATTTGGACTCATAAATCAGTGTAGAATTATCCTGAAGTTGAATCAAGATCATAGGAGTTATGATGAAGAAGTTATCCCACTTTTAACCGAAGTGACTCCAGTTTACCCTGTTTGGAGATTTGACAATTTCTTCTTGATTCTAATAAAACCAGAATGTATCTGATGTGTCCCTAGGATGCTCTTTGGTTGATGGGAATGGATAGATCCTTGCAAGAACGAATCAGGGACTCAAGTTCTTCAAGGTTTGTGGATTGAATGGTGACACAAGAGGGATGGATGATCTCTTGATACTCCTAGATGAATAACTCGGATATGACACACCAAATTAGACACCCTTAGGTCTCTGGATATTACACACCAGACTCGACACACTTTCTAGAGAGAGAGCCGTCAAGGAGAAAAGATACTTGTTTATTGAAGAAGTTATCCCACTTTTAACCGAAGTGACTCCAGTTTACCCTGTTTGGAGATTTGGCAATTTCTTCTTGATTCTAATCAAACAAGAATGAATCATGATTTAAGAAGCTTTATTTGGACTCATAAATCAGTGGATAATCAGCCTGAAGTTAAATCAATATCATTGGAGTTATGATGAAGAAGTTATCCCACTTTTAACCGAAGTGATTCCAGTTTGCCCTGTTTGGAAAGTTGGCAATTTCTTCTTGATACTAATAAAAACAGAATGAATCACGATGTAAGAAGCTTGATTTGGACTCATTAATCAGTGTAGAATCACCCTGGAGTTGAATCAATATCATTGGAGTTATGATGAAGAAGTTATCCCACTTTTAACCGAACTGATTCCAGTTTGCCCTGTTTGGAGAGTTGGCAATTTCTTCTTGATACTAATAAAACCAGAATGAATCACGATGTAAGAATCTTGATTTGGACTCATAAATCAGTGTAGAATCATCCTGAAGTTTAATCAAGATCATAGGAGTTATGATGAAGAAGTTATCCCACTTTTAACCGAAGTGACTCCAGTTTACCCTGTTTGGAGATTTGGCAATTTCTTCTTGAGTCTAATCAAAACAGAATGTATCAAGATGTTAGAAGATTTATTTTGACTCATAAATCAGTGGATAATCACCCTGAAGTTGAATCAATATCATTGGAGTTATGATGAAGAAGTTATCCCACTTTTAACCGAAGTGATTCCAGTTTGCCCTGTTTGGAGAGTTGGCAATTTCTTCTTGATACTAATAAAACCATAATGAATCAAGATGTAAGAATCTTGATATGGTCTCATAAATCAGTGTAGAATAACCCTGAAGTTGAATCAAGATCATAGGAGTTATGATGAAGATGTTATCCCAGTTTTAACCGAAGTGACTCCAGTTTATCCTGTTTGGAGATTTGGCAATTTCTTCTTGATTCTAATCAAACCAGAATGTATCAAGATGTAAGAAGCTTTATTTGGAATCATAAATCAGTGGATAATCACCCTGAAGTTAAATCAATATCATTGGAGTTATGATGAAGAAGTTATCCCACTTTTAACCGAAGTGACTCCAGTTTACCCTGTTTGGAGATTTGAAAATTTCTTCTTGAGACTGATAAAACCATAATGAATCAAGATGTAAGAATCAGAATGTAAGACTGATAAAACAGAATGTATCTGATGAACCCCTGGTGAGGAGATCCTTTTGTCCCTGATTCTTTTGAAGGATGATCTGATGGTTTTGAGAGAGATCTGGGTTGGTTTTGATGATGATGGATGGATTGATTGGATGATCTTCAGAAATGATCTATGAACTGATCAGATCTTGTGTAGATGTGTCCTTGATCAAGAGAATGAACTCTGTTTTCGATCAAAGACAGGTTTTGCTTGCAGAGAATGAACTCCTACCAATCAGTGTTCATGGATGAACAATGGATTCACAGATTTAGAGAGAATTTTGATAAAAAGGTGAATGCCATTATTCTGGTCGTGCCTACACTTATATAGGTTATAAAAGATGTGGAAACCAAAAGACAAGTGCTGAAAACAAGAAACTTAGAAACTAGGAATGTATACTTGATTTTGGACCAGAATAAGGTTTTTGTTGAATGTCTCTTTGCCTGACCACGACCTTGACTTTCTTGCTGACTCCCTCTTGGTATTATTGGTGAGAATGGGCTTGAAATGGACTGAAGAAAAGGCTGGTCGAATTTGGCATGAAAAAGACCCATAATGAATTTGTTATGAACTCTCCATGGGCTGCAATACTTCTTCTTGGGAAAATTGATCCAAAACACATCCAAATGGTTTATTGGACTTGAATTTAGTGGCTGATTCATCAGAAAGAGCTAATGGATCCTTAACTTTGGGTTTGAACTTCTTTTGGGCTGAGAGAAACAAATCTGATCCATCTTCTTTTTTTGGGCCAAAAATCACTTGTCCAGCTAGGTCCATGGCAGCTTCAGTGTCACTCTCATTCAACTCTAAGGTAGTGTCACTTAGCTCATCCAGGTCATTTAGCTCAGACACACTCACATCAGCTGGTGTTAGCTCAGTATGCTCGTTGTTCTTCCATCCTGGTTTGTCCTTTGTTTGATGATCAGCTGCCTCGGCCATGGTTACATCATCCCCTCCTCCTTTAAAATGATTTGTCCTCAAATCTGTATCTCCTACATCAAAAGGAAACAAGTTAGACACAAGACACAAGTTCAAGCAAAGAAACATGTAAGCAACAACAAAGAAAAGTTTTAGAAAGAAACTTCCTTGGAGTGTTGAAGCTGTTTTTCTCAAGTACTTCCATCTCCAAAATTCTGGCTGATAAGCAAGGTATCTTCTCTTGTTCCTTGTACTCGTTTGAGACTTATCCTGATGATCCTGGACACTCAAAACACAACCTATATATCCAGAATCATATGTGCAAGACATGTTCTTGTTTAGATCAAAAATCAAACATTTCTTCTTTAGAACATGTAGCACATGCCTCAGACATTCAACATGCATATCAAAGAACGTATTGTAAACCAGAATAGTATCAAGACACAAAATAGCATAGCTCTTAAAGAACAACTTCAGTACATGCAAAAGCTTCTCATATTCAGAACACAAAAGATCAAACTCAAACTGAGAATCACTTATCACATGTTTCAAAGGTTTAGCAGGTTTGTCAAAGAATGTGTTATACACCAGTATATTATCAAGGCTCAAAACAACACCATTCTCAAAGAGTGATCTCAAAACATGCCAAGATTTATCAGTTTCAGAACATACATGAGTAGGTTTCAAAACATAATCAAACACAAACTCGTTTTCAGCTCTAAATGGTTTTAGTTCCTGCAAATTCCTAACCATAGATTCGTCCAAGGCACAAGTGGATGCAAAAAAATCATCAGTGACAAGTTCATGCTTAGAACAACTCAGAACAAAGCTATTTTCTTTGAAGACAAATGAATCAAACGATTTTCTAGAATAGAAAACAGGCTGTTGCAGAACAAGCTCCAATGACTTTTCATGATGACCAAAGCTTTTTTTATGTTCCATAAACTGATAAAAACTCAAAACAAGACCAGGATTGATGTCATTACCAAATGAAAAACGTTTTTGATCAGAAAATTTATCTGGTTCAAGTTTCTTAAAAGAATGAATCATGTTATCAAAAACAGAGTTTGAAACACAAAATTCTTTTACTTTTTCTAGACCAAAACATTTTACATCATTGGAACTAACCATAACATACATTTCAGGCAGAGAATTAACCAGATCAAATCCCTTACAGTGCTCTTGCAGGCTAGGGAACAAAGACTTGGAAAAAGTGCTCAGCTCCAAGCTGCTCTGCTGCTCCATCACTTCACCTTCTTTTAAAATCTTTTGTTCTGTTTTTGGTGAGTGTTCTTCTGAGACCTGAGACACTGAAGCAAGACTACTCGGATGCACCGGTTCAAAAGAGGTTAGTTTATCACAAGAACTACTGATAGCAAGTTCATATTGAGGAGAGAAAAGAGAAAACTCATTTTCTGTCTCAGGTTCTTCACTTACCTTAGATGGCTTTGTTTTTAGCTTTTGGATAGCTGATACCTTCTTAGAACACATTGGCTCACTGAGTCTTGAGAGAGGACGGGAGTCTTGCCTTCTTTGCTTATGTGACTGAGACTTTCTTGGGTGATCATGATCATGGAGAGTTCTTGTCTCTTCTTTTGCCTGTCTCAGTTGTTTTCTACTGTAGTTATCAGAAACAAAGTGTTTCTTCATGAAGTGTTTCAGCTCAAACCAGGATGCAACTTGTGCTTCTCCTGTTCTTCTTCTGGTAGTAACAAGCTGATCCCACCATTGAATGGCATCACCACATAACTCTGTTGTAGCCAATCTAACCTTCTTCCTTTCTGAGTAGTTTTGGCCATCAAAAGCAAGTTCAATTTGCTGTTCCCACTCTAAGTATCCATCAGGGTCGTTTCTGCCATAGAAAGATGGTATCCTGCTCTTCCTTTTGATCTTAGCATCCTTCTGAACCTGGGAAACATTACAAAAGAAATCATCAGCATGATTCTGTGGAAATGGATCAGTCTTTTTCATTCTTTTCATTATCTCAGACATCATTGCTTCCATCTGCAATTTATTCAATGTCACAGTTGGTGCCTCCTTTCTTTTACTGACATCTCCAGCCATGGTTTCCTGTTCAGAAACTCAACAAGAAAATTAACACAATAACAGATAGCCTAAGCCTCACTTCTCTCTTGTGTTTCTCTCAAGTTTTTCTGTGATTTTTTCTCTATGAATCCAGTAGCTCAGCAACAAACAAAGATCAAACTTTAGAGAACAAACCCCAACACCAAAACAAAAGAAAGAGATAGACAGATTGCAAGATTTTTGTTTGCAAGAGGCTTTACCACCAGGGCTGGATTTCTCCTCAGCCAGGCTGGATTTCTCCTCAGCCAGGCTGGATTTCTCCTCAGCCAAGTTGGATTTCTCTTCAACTTTTCTTTTGATTGTTTTTTTTAAAAATCTGGTTAGCCCTCTTGCAGATTCAACATATAGAAAGATAAGAGATTTCTGGAAAAATTGCAGAGCAAATTGCAGAGAATAGAAAAGAGATTCCCAAAACAAAGAAGTGGAAAAAGTTTTAGAATCAAACCCCAGATCAAGAGCCTTCAAATCTGCTCTGATAACAAATGATGAACCCCTGGTGAGGAGATCCTTTTGTCCCTGATTCTTTTGAAGGATGATCTGATGGTTTTGAGAGAGAACTGGGTAGGTTTTGATGATGATGGATGGATTGATTGGATGATCTTCAGAAATGATCTATGAACTGATCAGATCTTGTGTAGATGTGTCCTTGATCAAGAGAATGAACTCTGTTTTCGATCAAAGACAGGTTTTGCTTGCAGAGAATGAACTCCTAGCAATCAGTGTTCATGGATGAACAAGGGATTCACAGATTTAGAGAGAATTTTGATAAAAAGGTGAATGCCATTATTCTGGTCGTGCCTACACTTATATAGGTTACAAAAGATGTGGAAACCAAAAGACAAGTGCAGAAAACAAGAAACTTAGAAACTAGGAATGTATACTTGATTTTGGACCAGAATGTTGAACCAAATAAGAGATGGGATTATGATCTATGAATGGAGAGTGGGAAATGCTGAGGAAATGAGGAGGAATGGAGTTGGGTTGTCCGTACCGAATCCGTACAAGGCCGTACAGGTTGGCCGTACAACCATTAGTCGACCAAAAGCAAGTTTGGGTCGACCAGAGTTACCCGGGTGAAAACTAGAGAAGTTACCTTGCCGCGGATAAGCTTTCCCCTCTTCTCCTCCGTGTGTCTATGTGCACTGAACCTTATGGATAAGGTTACTCCGCGTCTGGACAGGCTGGCTAGAGCATCTGGTCAAGATGCCAAAGGAATCAAGCATGCGAAGCTCCTCGTCCAAGTATTTCAAACCAGGCGCGCCTAAAGCCTTGACTACACACGCTTAGGTTGAAACCTTATCTTGTATCCGTTAAGCTCAGCCTTAACTTTCCCTATATATGTTGTAATCCTTCTCATTAATTAATCAAGCAATGTTTTCGAGTCTCACTTATTCTCTCCAGTGTTCTTCATATCCAGAAATGGATTTCTAGTCTCGTTTCAAGCTTTAGTCTCCAAAACTCTTCTAATCTCTTTTCTAATCTCTTTCTACGTCTCAAATACTCATATAACCTCAGATATCTCTTTAGTTTTCATGGTATCAGAGCCAGGTTCGCTTGAATCTGGGGTTTGATTTCATTTCTTGCTCAAGAACACTCAAGAACACCTTTTTCATCCGGGAAGCTTCAAGATGGAGGGAACAAAGACTACGGTGATTCCAGTGATTCTAAAGGGAGGAAACTACCTCCTATGGTCTCGTGTGGTGAAGACAGCAGTGGGGAGTAAGGGTTTGTGGAACCACATCCTTGAGGATGAAGCTCCAAAACTCATTACTCATGAAGGCGACAAGGAGATTGTTGTGTGTGATGAAGTGAAGTGGATCCAGGAGGATAACCTGGTGATGTCCATCCTTCAAAGCTCTCTAGATCCATCAATCTTAGAGGCTTACAGCTACTGTGAGAAGGCAAAGGACCTGTGGGATACTCTCCAGAAGGTATATGGAAACATCTCAAACCTTACTCGTGTGTTTGAGATCAAGCGAGCCATAAACAACTTGGCACAAGAAGATATGGAGTTCACAAAGCATCTTGGGAAGTTTAGAGCTTTGTGGTCAGAGCTTGAGATGCTGAGGCCAAGCACAACCGATCTAGATGAGCTTAATGAAAGGCGTGAACAAGACAAGGTCTTTGGTTTACTACTCACGCTTAACTCTACCTACAATGACTTGGTAAAGCACATCCTGCGAGCTGAGAAGTTACCCACTCTAGAAGAAGTCTGCGCACAAATCCAGAAGGAACAAGGATCATTGGGGCTATTTGGAGGAAAGGGGGAGCTTACCTTGGCTAATCAAGATGAAGTCCCTCAAGCCAACAGGGTGAACAAGTATGAAGAAAGAAGGTTTAATGGAAACTGTGACCATTGCAAGAGACAAGGTCACAAGAAGCACCAGTGCTGGATCCTCCACCCACATCTCAAGCCAAACAAGTTCATGAAGGATAGAGATGCAAGGGCAAACGTGAGCAATGGAGGAAGTGATCAGCATCTGATGAGTGGAGCAGGAACATCAAACCGGGCATCAGAGGCTGAAGGAAGAGAAGGTGGTGAGAACAAGGCATTGGTGACCTATACTACTCAACCAACCAACCGTCCAAATGAGCATGAGTTCATCCGCAGATCAGAGATGGATGCTCTCATCAAGATGCTCAAGGATAATGGTAACATCTTTGGTAATCTCAGGGGATATTCATTTGGTGCATCTAGAGTTACTAGCCTTTATAATCAAACTGATGCTTATACTCACTCTAGGACTGCTGGTCTATCTCTTAGTGCTTGTAGCATGTCTAAACCACTGATAGTTGATTCAGGTGCATCACATCATATGATTAGTGATACTAGTCTTATTAAAGAAATAGAACCTGCTCATGGACATGTTATGATTGCTAATGGTGATAGGATTCCAATAAGGGGTATAGGTAAATTAAAACTGTTTGATAAGGAGTCTAGAGCCTTTTATATGCCTGAGTTTACTTCAAACTTGCTATCTGTTAAGAAATGCACTAATGATCTCAAATGCAAAGTTATCTTCAGTCCTAATGATGTTAAGTTTCAGGATATTGAAAGCAACCGTGTGATTGGGCAAGGAGTTACAAAAGGAGACCTATATCTACTTGAAGAGATTAATGTGTTGCCTGATCATAATTGTTCCTTTACTTCTACTTCTGCTTCTACTTTAAATAAGAATGCTTTGTGGCATGCTAGACTAGGACACCCTCATGTTAGAGCTTTAAACTTAATGGTTCCAGGTGTTGTGTTTGAAAATAATGATTGTGAAGCTTGTATTTTAGGCAAGCATTGTAAGACTGTTTTCCATAAGTCCACTACTATCTATGATAATTGCTTTGATCTAATACATTCAGATGTTTGGACTGCTCCTTGCTTGTCTAGAGAGAATCATAAGTACTTTGTCACATTCATAGATGAAAAATCGAAATACACCTGGATAACCTTGATTCCATCTAAAGATAGGGTGCTTGATGCATTTAGAAACTTTCATACTTATGTAACTAACCATTTCAATGCTAAGCTGAAAGTTTTTAGATCAGATAATGGTGGAGAATACACAAGTCAAGCATTCAAGCTACATCTAGCTCAACATGGCATTCTTCATCAAACAAGCTGCCCTTACACCCCACAACAGAATGGAGTAGCAGAAAGGAAGAATAGACATTTATGGAAGTTGCTCAATCCATGATGTTCCAAGCAAATGTACCCAAGAGATTCTGGAGTGATGCGTTTGCCACTGCTTGTTACTTGATGAACCGAACCCCAACCAGAGTTCTTCATGATCAGTCACCATTTGAAGTATTGAACAAGTATAGGCCAACCTTAGATCATCTGCGAGTCTTTGGGTGTCTTTGCTTTGTTCACAAACCAGGAGAACTCAGGAACAAATTGGAAGCAAAGAGCATCAAGGGCATGTTCATTGGCTACTCACCAACTCAGAAGGGTTACAAGTGTTATGATCCAGTGACCAGGAGGGTGTCTATATCAAGGGATGTGAAGTTTATAGAAGAAAGAGGGTTCTATGAAGAGAAGAACCAAGCAGAGTTAAAAGACTTAACATCAGATAAGGCTGCAAACTTGAGGATTATCCTGGAGAGTCTTGGGATTAACTTATCTCAGGATCACAAGGAGGGAAGTAAACAACAACAAGGTCCACCTATTGTGGATATGGATGGTCAGGAACCCCACCTCGACCATGAGGGGGGAAATGAACCTGATGCTCATGGGCAATATGAGGAAGAATCATCAGGCTCACAACATGATCAAGGTGTGGATCAGGAAATGAAAATGAGGAAGGTGCAAACCAGGAAGAAGAAGGGGAGTTTGAGGAAGAACAACCTCAACCTCAACCGTTAAGAAGGAGTACAAGGATAAGAAACCCTCCATCCAACTGGGTGAATACAAGGGTATACTACAATGCCCAAGCAGTGGAGCATCCTGTTCAAGCTGCTTGTACTCTAGTACATTACCCTGAAGACCATTGTGCTTTCATGACGAGTCTGGATGAGAGTAAGTTACCAAGCTCTTATGAAGAAGCTATGCAAGACAAAGAATGGAGGGAATCAGTTGGTGCTGAAGCAGATGCAATGATCAAGAATGATACTTGGTATGAGAAGTGCACTACCAAAAGGGAAGAAGGCTGTGTCTAGCAGATGGATATTCACCATCAAGTATCGTGCAAATGGGAAGATTGATAGGAAGAAGACCAGACTGGTAGCCAGAGGGTTCACTCAAACCTATGGAGAGGACTACATTGACACGTTTGCTCCAGTTGCCAAGCTTCCATACAATCAGAATAGTGCTATCTCTTGCTGTGAACTTGGAATGGGGTCTTTGGCAAATGGATGTGAAGAATGCTTTCTTGCAAGGAGAACTTGAAGATGAGGTCTATATGCTTCCTCCTCCTGGTCTTGAGCATTTGGTCAAGGAGGGAAATGTCCTAAGATTGAAGAAAGCCATCTATGGTCTCAAACAATCCCCTAGAGCCTGGTACACCAAACTAAGCACAACTCTGAATGGAAAGGGTTTCAAGAGGTCAGAACTTGACCATACTCTCTTCTCCCTATCCACCCCATCAGGTATTGTAGTCCTTCTTGTGTATGTTGATGATATCATTATCACAGGAAGTGACAAGGTTGGTATTGTGAGTTTTAGTAATTTAGTGAGTGTTTAAATGAGATTAAGAAAGAGTTTGTTGCTGGAAATGTGAAGAATAGTAAGAACAGGAGAGATAGTGAGGAATTTCGTGAGTAAGAGAGAGAGAAGGAGAGAATATGATTTCCTTGCCTTTCTTAGTTCTGGATACATGTCTTTATATAGACCAGACAATACATAAAATAATCAGACAAGTTTGAATAAAGAAAAGAATAAATTAATGGGACTGAGCAATGGCAGGGACTGAGGGATACCAGGGACAGACTGAGGGATGCCAGCGACAGTCTGAGGGATGCCAGGGACTGAGGAATGGCAGGGACAGTCTGAGGAGGAGCAGAGGCACGTCCAGCAATGTAGGAAAGGGAAAGGAGCTAAGTGGTCCACTCTCCTTAACACAACATGTGACTTCTCTCCCTAAAGATTCTCTGCCTCTAGTTGCCTTGGCAAGTATATTTGAGTATTCTGAATGAGATACACTCGCCCATACTTTACTCTTGGCTTCCTTTGCTTGCAAGTCACACTTAGGTTGTACGGCCAGTCTTGTTAACCAAGTAAACTCCTCTTATTGCCTAATTCAAATCCTCTTGCTTCTCTTGCTCTTTATTTCTTCATGTCAACACTCCCCCTCAAGCTTGACCATGTGGAACAAGTCAAGCTTGGAAGCCATGAAGCATTCCCTCATTAAAACCTCAGCTAGTAAAAACCGCATGGGACAAAAACCACACCAAGGAAAAAGAGTAGAACACTTCATGGCAAGAGGATCAGTGACATGTGAGATCTATGAGTCCAAGCTTTGGATGAATGAACTCACAGACTTTGGTGCTAGCAGCCTTGGTAAAGATGTCAGCTAGCTGGTCTTCACTTCTGGTATAGCAAGGCAAGATGACTTTCTGCTCCACGGCTTGCCTTACCTTATGACAATCCACCTCAATGTGTTTAGTTCTCTCATGGAACACATTGTTGGAAGCTATGTGTATTGCAGCCTGGTTATCACAGTGCATGGTGATGGGTGTGGTAGTCTCAATTCCCAAGTCCTTAAGCAACCCTTTAATCCAAATCAGTTCACTTGTGAGCTTTCTCATGGCTCTATACTCTGCCTCAGCACTTGAACATGAGACCACCTTCTGCTTCTTGCTCTTCCATGTTACTAAATTACCTCCAATGAAAGTACAATAGCCGGTTGTAGACCTCCTATCTATCCTATCTCCAGCCCAATCAGCATCACAATAACCAACTATCTCAGTACTCTTGTTGCAACCCATCCAAACTCCTTGTCCTGGTGCTTCTCTTAAGTACCTCAGAATTCTTTCAACCATGTTCCAATGATGTATCTTGGGGGCTTGCATATGTTGGCTTACTTGGTTGACTGCGAAGCACACATCTGGTCTTGTGATAGTGAGATATATGAGTTTTCCCACCATTCTCCTATAGTGCTTCACATCTTCATAAGCCTTGTCTTCATACTCCCCCTCACGCATTACTTTGTATCCCTCCTCTAGAGGTGTTTTAGCAGCTCTACCACCAAGGTCTCCAGCTTCCTTTAATACATCAAGGGTGTATTTCCTTTGGGACAGAAACAGTCCCTCCTTGGATCTACACATCTCAATACCAAGAAAATATTTGAGCTCTCCCAAATCCTTGATATCAAATGTTGCCTTGAGGAATGCTTTGGTGGAGCTGATCCCCTCTTTATCACTGCCTGTGATGATGATATCATCCACATAGATGAGAATCACAATGATCCCTTGCTGGCTGGTGAGAGTAAACAAAGTGTGATCAGCTTCAGATTTCACAAACCCTCTTCCATTAAGGGTTGTGCTCAGTTTGTGATACCAGGCTCTTGGAGATTGCTTCAGACCATAGATTGCCTTCCTCAGCCTCAATACATTACCAGGTTTGACCATGTTTTCCATCCCTGGTGGAGGCCGCATGTATACTTCATCTTCTAGCTCTCCTTGTAAGAATGCATTCTTGACATCCATTTGCCAAAGATCCCATTCCAAATTCACAGCAAGAGAAAGCAAAATCCTTATGGTGTGAAGCTTTGCCACTGGTGCAAAGGTTTCAAGATAGTCCTCACCATATACTTGAGTGTAGCCTCTTGCTACCAGCCTGGTCTTCTTCCTCTCAGGTTTCCCATTGGCTAAGTACTTAATTGTGAACAACAGCATGCTTGTTACTGCCTTCTTGCCTTTGGGAAGTTCAGTTTCAAACCAGGTTCCATTTTTCTCCATAGCACCCATCTCATCTCTTACTGAATCTCTCCATTCCTTAATTGCCATAGCCTCTTCATATGACCTTGGTATGTAAGCCTCATCAAGGTTAGTGATGAAAGCTTGATGATCCATAGGATATTGAGCTAGGGAGCATGTTGCTTGTATAGGATGAGCTACAGCTTGTGAGTTGAAGTAGACCCTTGTGTTGATCCAATTAGAGGCCGGCTGTTTGATTCTAGTACTCCTCCTTAGTACTGGTTGTGATTCTTCATTTTGAACCTCTTCTTCATTGGCTGAGGGTTGGTTCTCATTTACCACTGGTGCTTCTTGATCTTGTTGCTCATCTTGACCATGAATTGGTGCTGAGTTTTCGGATTGTGGCTCAGCATTGTTGCCCCCCTCATGGTCAAGGTGGGGAATCTCCTGACCCTCAAACTCATCAGTGGTGGTCTCAGCTTCACTAGACTGAGTGGGAGCTTGTCTAGCCTCATCTGGTTCAGTACCTCTCTTATCCATAGGTATACTGATCCCAATACTCTCCATTACCCGTCGAAGATTGTTTGCTCTATCCGAGGTTGATTGGGATAGATTCTCAAGTTCACTCCAATCTTTGTTGTTGTAGTATCCTCTAGATTCCACAAACTTCACATCTCGAGATACCAGGACTCTCCTAGTCTCTGGTTCATAACACTTATAACCCTTTTGGTTTGGAGAGTAGCCAATGAACATAGCTCTTGTACTCTTGGCCTCTAGTTTATTTCTTTGCTCTCCTGGTATCAAGACAAAGCAAGGACACCCAAACACACGCATATGATCAATAGATGGTCTAGTTTTGTTCAATACCTCAAATGGAGATTGGTCTTGAAGAATTCTGGTTGGAATCCGGTTGATCAAGTAGCATGCTGTCATGACTGCATCTCCCCAAAACCTTTTAGGTACACTTGTATGGAACATCATGCTCCTGGCCACCTCCATCAGATGTCGATTTTTCCTCTCAGCTACACCATTTTGTTGTGGTGTGTAAGGACAGCTAGTTTGCTGAATGATCCCATGCTGAGCTAGATATTGCTTAAATGCTTGACTAGTGTACTCTCCACCATTATCAGACCTGAGGATCTTCAACTTGGCATTGAAATGGTTGGAAACATGATTATGGAAGTTCTTGAATGCCTCCAGCACCCGGTCTTTTGTCTGAATCAGAGTCACCCATGTGTATTTTGACTTCTCATCAATGAAGGTGACAAAGTACTTGTGATTCTCTCTGGAAAGACACGGTGCTGTCCACACATCAGAATGAACCAGGTCGAAACACTTCTCATAGATAGTGCTAGACCTTGGAAAGACTGTCCTACAATGCTTCCCCAAGATACATGCTTCACATTCATCATTCTGAAACACCATACCCGGAAGCATCAAGTTCAATGCTCTAGTATGGGGATGTCCCAATCTAGAGTGCCATATGGTGCTCTCAACCCCATTAGAAGCACTGATCAGGCAGTGAGCAGGCGTTGCACCAGATATCTTAGTCTTCTCTAGGTGATACAGTTCCTGATGGCTGTGCCCTCTACCAATAACCTGCCCTGTCTTCAAGTCTTGAAACTCAACCTCATCAGGTCTAAAGACAACTTGACAATTCAGATCAACGGTTGCTCTTTTCACTGATAGCAAATTTGATGTAAACTGAGGCATATACAAGGCAGTTGATTCTTTATCAAACAACCTAAGGTTCCCTATCCCTTCTATCTTAACCTTATCACCATTTGCTATAAGCACATTCCCTGAGGCAGGTTTGATATTACTAACCAGGTTCCTATCACTAATCATGTGATGGCTAGCTCCTGAATCTATAATAATGGGTTTAGAGTCAGGAGAATAATTACCAACCTCCTTGGGTGAGATAAGGGCCTTGGCAGCTTTTATAAAGGCATCAAAGTCTCTTCTGGTCACTGGACCATCAGAATTGGTCGCCCCTGCCATACTCCTCCATGTTCCTCCTTCATTAGAATCACCACAGAATGCTGAATACATTGTTCTTCCTTCAATTACTTGATACTCAAACTCCTTGAGCTCAAATGTACTCGGCTGGCTTCCTTGGGAACTTGGCAGCTTCCTTTCTTGAATAATATGACTTATCAGACTTTTGCAGGGTAAATCCAAGTTTAGGAGAAGACTGAAAACTTTGTCTTGCTCATAGACAGCTTGAAGACTCTCCCATAGATTCCCATAAATATTTTGAAGCTTCTCCCATAGATTCTTGGCGATTCTGATGTGATAATGATCCTCCAAGATCTGTTCAGACAGAGAGCTGTGTATAATTCCAAGTGCTTGCTGTTCCTCTTGAACCCACTTGGCTTCATGCTTCATACAAGTAGCCTGACTATCCTCTTGAGCCATCCTCTTTGAAATTTCAGCCTCCATGATATGGCTGTCCCAAAGTCCATGACTTTCCAAGGTAACTCTGACCACTCTTGACCATAAAAGATAGTTAGGACCCTCTAGGGTCACTGGAATAAGGTTCTCCTTCTTCATTTTCTTGGTTGAAATCACCTTTACTCAATTTAAGTAGACTTTTCCATTTTTGGCAATTTCTGGAGCTGGAAATGATGAACAGCTGAAGAACAAGATGAACTTTGCCAAAAATAGAAATGAAACTCAGAGAATTTGCGGAAGTAAGTAAAGAGAGTAGGGAGATTTAGGTCTCAAGAGCATACAGCTCTGATACCATGTGAGTTTTAGTAATTTAGTGAGTGTTTAAATGAGATTAAGAAAGAGTTTGTTGCTGGAAATGTGAAGAATAGTAAGAACAGGAGAGAGAGTGAGGAATTTCGTGAGTGAGAGAGAGAGAAGGAGAGAATATGATTTCCTTGCCTTTCTTAGTTCTGGATACATGTCTTTATATAGACCAGACAATACATAAAATAATCAGACAAGTTTGAATAAAGAAAAGAATAAATTAATGGGACTGAGCAATGGCAGGGACTGAGGGATGCCAGGGACAGACTGAGGGATGCCAGGGACAGTCTGAGGGATGCCAGGGACTGAGGAATGGCAGGGACAGTCTGAGGAGGAGCAGAGGCACGTCCAGCAATGTAGGAAAGGGACAGGAGCTAAGTGGTCCACTCTCCTTAACACAACATGTGACTTCTCTCCCTAAAGATTCTCTGCCTCTAGTTGCCTTGGCAAGTATATTTGAGTATTCTGAATGAGATACATTCGCCCATACTTTACTCTTGGCTTCCTTTGCTTGCAAGTCACACTTAGGTTGTACGGCCAGTCTTGTTAACCAAGTAAACTCCTCTTATTGCCTAACTCAAATCCTCTTGCTTCTCTTGCTCTTTATTTCTTCATGTCAACACTAAGGACTTCCTAAAATCTGTCTTTGAAATTAAAGACTTGGGAGAAATGAAATACTTCCTTGGAATTGAGATATGTAGATCCAAGGAAGGATTGTTTCTTTCTCAAAGGAAATATACACTTGATCTTTTGAAAGATGCAGGTAAACTTGGAGGAAAGACAGTGAAGACACCTCTAGAAGATGGTTATAAGGTTCCACGTGAGGGGGAGATTGAAGATAGCCAACCATTTGAAGATGCCAAGCTCTATAGGAAGCTTGTTGGTAAGTTGATCTACTAAACCATTACACGTCCTGACATATGTTTTGCTGTGAATCAGGTGAGCCAACATATGCAAGGACCAAAGGAGCATCATTGGAGCATGGTGAATAGGATCCTGATGTATCTAAATGCTTCACCAGAGAAAGGAGTGTGGATGGGGTGTAACAAGAGCACTGAAGTAGTGGGATACTGTGATGCTGATTGGGCAGGAGATAGAGCAGATAGGAAGTCTACCACTGGCTATTGCACATTCATTGGTGGGAACTTAGTTACTTGGAAGAGCAAGAAGCAAAAGGTGGTGTCATGTTCAAGTGCTGAAGCTGAGTACCGAGCTATGTTGAAGCTGACTAATGAGCTAGTCTGGATCAAGGGAATATTGAAGCACTTGGAGATAGACCAGTCCACACCAATGACCATGCATTGTGATAATCAAGCCGCAATCCACATTGCCTCCAACTCGGTGTTTCATGAGAGAACCAAGCATATTGAGGTTGACTGCCACAAGGTGAGGCAGATGATAGTTCAAGGAGTCATTCTACCTTGTTATACTCGGAGTGAGGATCAGCTAGCTGATGTATTTACCAAGGCTCCAAGACAGAAGACACTTGAGTCCATTCATCACAGATTCGGACTCAGTGATCTTACCAGGCTCAACTAGTTCCTCTTGTCATGGGGTCTTTACTCTTTTCCTTGTTGAGGTTTTATCCCTAAGGAGGGTTTTCTTCAGCAAGGTTTTTAATGAGGAAGATCTCATGACATCCAAGCTTGACCGGTTCCCCTTGGTCAAGCTTGAGGGGGAGTGTTGAACCAAATAAGAGATGGGATTATGATCTATGAATGGAGAGTGGGAAATGCTGAGGAAATGAGGAGGAATGGAGTTGGGTTGTCCGTACAGAATCCGTACAAGGCCGTACAGGTTGGCCGTACAACCATTAGTCGACCAAAAGCAAGTTTGGGTCGACCAAAGTTACCCGGGTGAAAACTAGAGAAGTTACCTTGCCGCGGATAAGCTTTCCCTTCTTCTCCTCCGTGTGTCTATGTGCACTGAACCTTATGGATAAGGTTACTCCGCGTCTGGACAGGCTGGCTAGAGCATCTGGTCAAGATGCCAAAGGAATCAAGCATGCGAAGCTCCTCGTCCAAGTATTTCAAACCAGGCGCGCCTAAAGCCTTGACTACACACGCTTAGGTTGAAACCTTATCTTGTATCCGTTAAGCTCAGCCTTAACTTTCCCTATATATGTTGTAATCCTTCTCATTAATTAATCAAGCAATGTTTTCGAGTCTCTCTTATTCTCTCTAGTGTTCTTCATATCCAGAAATGGATTTCTAGTCTCGTTTCAAGCTTTTGTCTCCAAATCTCTTCTAATCTCTTTTCTAATCTCTTTCTACGTCTCAAATACTCATATAACCTCAGATATCTCTTTAGTTTTCATGTTTTGCATAAAGCATCAGTATGGTTGTTTAGTAATGTCTTGTGCTCTGCCATAGTTCTAATCATCATGAACGTGTTGTAGAATTGGGTAGAATGTCTCTGCTACTTGCATCATGAGTATTAAAGCTGTCTTGCATTCACAAGCATTTAGGTTAAGGTTCAATCCAAGGTAGTGTGTCTTGTTGATAATAGCTTAGTTAATCCATCAGAGAGGTAAAGTAGAATTTAGAAGTATGTCTAAGCTACTTGAATCTATGGTTTGGTGAAACTATTGCGCATTATCTTGTCTAGTTGTGTTCTTGCTGTCTGTTTAGGCTGTTTTTAAACTTGATCATATAATGGTTAGTTCATTCGGATTGAATCATGTGCATTCATATAGTTGATGTCTAGGATTGTTGCATTCATATATGGTGCATTTAAAAATCTAGCCTAGTTGCAAGTGCATTGTCTCAAGCTTGCATTGCATCTAGAGAAGTTTAAACTGCTTAATCTTGTTCCTGTGATGTGCTTGTTTCAAGATTAATGCTTTGTTGAGGCATTGGTGATCAAACCAGATATGTGATCTTGGTTTGGTCCCAATGGGATGGTCTAATCTTGCATTGAGTTGTGGTGATGTTAGGTACACAGGAAGTGATACAGTGACAAACCAAACTAAGATGACAAGATAAAGGTCTAATGCCATTGCATATCATCACTGGACGTGTCAGTCCACAAAACTACATGAAGTGTAGTGTGATTGAGTATGCAATGAGAGATTGATGCCATTGTATGATACCACTTGGACATGTCAGTCCCAAAGCCTACAAGAAGTGTAGAGTGGGATATCATACAATGAGAGACTACCTTGTGAGGGCTCTTAAGGTGATTCAAACACCATTAGTTCCTGGTATAAGGAAGAGAGTCAAAACTCACAAGAGTTAGTACATCAAGTCTAGTTAAGACTAATGGTTTAATGACATGGAACTGCATACACTCATCAAGCTTAGCTCCTTCCCTAGTCTCGGAGTTAAGCTTGAGGGGGAGTCTTGATATGCATTGTCCATGGTCTGTCAAGCCTTTGCAAGGACTTCAACAAAGGATCATTCAACTGGGTCTAGGCAGTGGCGTGTCTATGCAAAGAGACTGGTCAGAGCAGTCTTGGTTGTGTGTGTATAAAAGCTCAGTTCAATGCGGCCTCTATTGTGAGGTGATTGAAACTGAAGCTGAAAGATCCACACAACCTCCCATCAAGTTGGTGTTGCCATGAAGAGGTTGCAACTGGCTGAGTGAGAGGGATTCAAGTGAGAAACAAGTCACTCCTCATCCAAACAAAAAGGGAAGTAACTTGAACTCAAGTTTATTCAAGTCATTCATCATTTCTTTTTAAAAGTCTTGAAATGATACTTAAAAATGCTTGATTAAATTGATGTTGATTGCTGAGGTTAAATGGAATGAGTACTTGTGCATTTGCCCTAGTTAAAACCATCATTGATATCTTGCATCATTTAGAAGAATGTCTAAGTTGCTTGTGTCACTGGTTTTGTTAAAACTATTGTGCTTTGCCTTGAGTTTATTTCTGGTTAAAATAAATAAAATGTTGATAAGTACTGATGCACCCTTTGGGATAATGTATCAGGTACCACTGCTTGAGCCTCACTGAAGGAGATCATGGTCGTTTCCTAGCTTCTCTAAGGTGGCTGTGAAGTCAGTTGAGAGGGGGAGACCCAAACCGGGTCTATGAAGAGGTCAAGCTGAGTTCTATGTGTGTGCAAGCTGTGAAGTGTTGCTGTATCTGTTTGGGCCACGATCCAGAGTTCTTTGTGTCCAACCACACTGGTTGTGAGGCACAAAGGCTCAATGGCCAATCCCTAGGCCTTGAAGGATCTTACTCTTTTCCTTATCAAGGTTTTATCCCTAAGGAGGGTTTTCTTTGGTAAGGTTTTTAATGAGGAGAGACTTCAGGGTTCCAAGCTTGACTTAGGATCTCTAGAGTCAAGCTTGAGGGGGAGTGTTAACCTGAAGTGAGAAAACAACTCACTAAAGGTTTATGTGCAAAGCTTGGGCAAAACCCATTTAGAGGCTGATCAAGATCTAAGGAGGGTCCAGAAGCTTATGCAGAGCTAGAACAAGGTTCAAGAGAGGTTTAAAATGAAGGAAGAAGACTTGGGAGAAGTTTGGAGGCAAATGGTCGATGTGCAAAATTAGGGCGGCCGTACGGACTGTACGGACCGTACGGACGTGGTCGACTCAAAAAGTTCACACTCGACCATTTGGGAACATTTTGGGTTTGTGCAAAAATAGGGCAAGAAGTGTACGGACCAAACCCTAATCCGTACACTCCCATGGCAGAACCTTGCTTCCCAAGTCATGAAGAACCATTGTTGGCCTCAAGGGAAGAAGAAAGGATCAAATGGCATCTTTGGAGGATCTGGCGAGATGCCCTTTGTGCTGGCAGTTTATGGATAAAGTCTAAGCTTATCCAGACTGGAAAGGAAGGGGACTGAACTTGGACTGATCATTGGAAAGGTTCATAGACCTTGGTGGCTGATTCTTGGCCTAGTTACTCCTTTGGCAAGCCAGGCTGTCCAAAACGTGTATAGCCTCTTGACCATTCAATTCAAACCAAGGAGCCTCCTTCCCCTTGACTCCACATGCTTGGTTGAACGTTAGGAAAACCTTGTATAGCTCATTTATTTATTTAAGAACCTTGTATGTCGAGTATGAATAACAAGTTGAGAGTTTCTCTTCTTCATAATCTCTTAGTCTCATATAGTCTCCCTATTCTCGTAAGTTTCTCACGAATCTCCATCTTTTTCATCAGTATCCTTCTCCATTTTTATCAAGTCTCATCCGCATCATCTTCATTTCTATTCTTCATCACTCAAGAACTTGAACTCTGAAAACTTTCAGACAGGTCCCTTTTAGCCTGATCCTGGACAGTTGGGACAGTTTGGACTCATCTGCAATTGTTTAATCTTATTCTAGCACCCTTACTTGTTTAATATTTTCCTAGGTTATTTTTATTGCCTATATATGTAATGGTCCGAGAAACCTAATGAAGCAAGGAATTCAGTTCCTCATTTTCTCACACTCTCTCTCTAATCTCGTCCCTCTCTCTCCTATTCTCCATGTTCTTCATCTAAACTCTCCATAAATCTCATAAACTCTCACTTACATCGTGATTCATTCTGGTTTGATTAGAATCAAGAAGAAATTGTCAAATCTCCAAACAGAGTAAACTGGAATAACTTCGGTTAAAAGTGGAATAACTTCTTCATCATAAGTCCAATGATATTGATTAAACTTCAGGATGATTCTGCACTGATTTATGAGTCCAAATCAAGCTTCGTACATCTTGACTCATTCTGGATTGATTAGAATCAAGAAGAAATTGTCGAATCTCCAAACAAGGTAAATTGGATTCACTTCGGTTAAAAGTGGGATAACTTCTTCATCGTAAATCCTATGATCTTGATTCAAATTCAGGGTGATTCTAAACTGATTTATGAGTCCAACACAAGATTCTTACATCGTGATTCATTCTGGTTTTATTTGTATCAAGAAGAAATTGCCAAATCTCCAAACAGGGTAAACTGGAATCACTTCGGTTAACACTGGGATAACTTCTTCATCATAACTCCTATGATCTTGATTCAACTTCAGGGTGATTCTACACTTATTTATGAGTCCAAATAAAGCTTCTTACATCTTGATTCATTCTGGTTTAATTAGAATCAAGAAGAAATTGCCAAATCTCCAAACATGGTAAACTAGAGTCACTTCGTTTAAAAGTGGGATAACTTCTTCATCATAACTCCTATGATCTTGATTCAAATTCAGGTGATTCTACATTGATTTATGAGTCTAAATCAAGCTTCTTACATAGTTATTCATTCTTGTTTTATTAGTATCAAGAAGAAATTGTCAAATCTTCAAACAGAGCAAACTGGAATCACTTCGGTTAAAAGTGGGATAACTTCTTCATTATAACTCCTATGATATTGATTCAACGTCAGGGTGATTCTACACTGATTTATGAATACAAATCAAGTTTCTTACATCGTGATTCATTCTGGTTTGATTAGAATCAAGAAGAAATTGTCAAATCTCCAAATAGGGTAAACTGGAATCACTGCGGTTAAAAGTGGAATAACTTCTTCATCATAAGTCCAATGATATTGATTCAAATTCAGGATGATTCTTCACTGGTTTATGAGTCCAAATCAAGTTTCTTACATCTTGATTCATTCTGGTTTGATTAGAATCAAGAAGAAATTGCCAAATCTCCAAACAAGGTAAATTGGAGTCACTTCGGTTAAAAGTGAGATAACTTCTTCATCATAACTCCTATGATCTTGATTCAACTTCAGGGTGATTATACACTGATTTATGAGTCCAAATCATGCTTCTTACATCGTGATTCATTCTGGTTTTATTAGTATCAAGAAGATATTGCCAAATCTCCAAACAGGGTAAACTGGATTCACTTCGGTTAAAAGTGGGATAACTTCATCATCATAAATCCTATGATATTGATTCAAATTCAGGGTGACTATCCACTGATTTATGAGTCCAAATCCATATTCTTACATCTTGATTCATTATGGTTTGATTAGAATCAAGAAGAAATTGCCAACTCTCCAAACAGGGCCAAACTGGAATCACTTTGGTTAAAAGTGGGATAACTTCTTCATCATAACTCCTATGATATTTATTCAACTTCAGGGTGATTCTACACCGATTTATGAGTCCAAATCAGGCTTCTTACATCGTGATTCATTCTGGTTTTATTAGTATCAAGAAGAAATTGCCATATCTCCAAACAGGGCAAACTGGAATCACTTCGGTTAAAAGTGGGATAACTTCTTCATCATAACTCCTATGATATTGATTCAACTTCAGGGTGATTCTACACTGATTTATGAGTACAAATCAAGCTTCTTACATCGTGATTCATTCTGGTTTGATTAGAATCAAGAAGAAATTGTCAAATCTCCAAACAAGGTAAACCGGAATCACTTCGGTTAAAAGTGGAATAACTTCTTCATCATAAGTCCAATGATATTGATTAAACTTCAGGATGATTCTGCACTGATTTATGAGTCCAAATCAAGCTTCTTACATCTTGATTCATTCTGGTTTGATTAGAATCAAGAAGAAATTGCCAAATCTCCAAACAAGGTAAATTGGAGTCACTTCGGTTAAAAAGGGGATAACTTCTTCATCATAACTCCTATGATCTTGATACAAATTCAGGGTGATTCTAAACTCATTTATGAGTCCAAATCAATCTTCTTACATCGTGATTCATTCTTGTTTTATTTTTATCAAGAAGAAATTGTCAAATCTCCAAACAGGGTAAACTTGAATCACTTTGGTTAAAAGTGGGATTACTTCTTCATCATAACTACTATGATCTTGATTCAACTTCAGGGTGATTCTACACTGATTAATGATTCCACATTAAGCTTCTTACATCGTGATCCATTCTGGTTTTATTTGTATGAAGAAGAAATTGCCAAATCCCCCAAACAGGATAAACTGGAATCACTTCGGTTAACACTGGGATAACTTCTTCATCATAACTCCTATGATCTTGATTCAACTTCAGGGTGATTCTAAACTCATTTCTGAGTCCAAATCAAGCTTCTTACATCGTGATTCGTACTGGTTTTATTTGTATCAAGAAGAAATTGTCAAATCTCCAAACAGGATAAACTGGAATCACTTCGGTTAAAAGTGGGATAACTTCTTCATCATAACTCCTATTATCATGATTAAACTTCAGGGTTATTATCAAGTTATTTATGAGTCCAAATCAAGCTTTTTACATCGTGATTCATTCTGGTTTCATTAGTATCAAGAAATATTGCCAACTCTCCAAACAGGGCAAACTGGAATTACTTCGGTTAATAGTGGGATAACATCTTCATCATAACTCCTATGATCTTGATTCAACTTCAGGGTGATTCTACACTGATTTATGAGTCCAAATCATGCTTCTTACATCATGATTCATTCTGGTTTTATTAGTATCAAGAAGAAATTGCCAAATCTCCAAACAGGGTAAATTGGATTCACTTCGGTTAAAAGTGGGATAACTTCTTCATCATAACTCCTATGATATTGATTCAACTTCAGGGTGATTCTACACTGATTTATGAGTACAAATCAAGATTCTTACATCGTGATTCATTCTGGTTTGATTAGAATCAAGAAGAAATTGTCAAATCTCCAAACAAGGTAAACCGGAATCAC